>JAMWET010002129.1:152500-227488 GCA_024036415.1 Prochilodus magdalenae
TTCCTCCTCTTCTTCATCTTCTTGTTCCTCTTCTTCTTCTTTTCTTCCCCTTCAGCTTCTACTTCTTTTTCCTTCTCTTCTTCTTTTTTTACTCTTTATCATTTACTTCTTCTTCTTCTTCTTCTTTTTCTTCCCCTTCAGCTTTTACTTCTTTTTCCTTCTCTTCTTCTTCTTTTTTTCTTCTTTTCTTCTACTTTTTTCCTCTTCATCGTCTACTTCTTTTTTCTCTTCTTCATCTTCTTGTTCCTCCTCTTCTTCATCTTCTTGTTCCTCCTCTTCTTCTTCTTCTTCTTCTTTTTGCCACTAACTAGTCACACAGTTTTCAAGATACTGACACGTTCCAACTTTGGAATTTTCATTCTGACTGGGAATCGTTTGCTTGTATACAGCTTTTTGAGCCAACACACGGTTTTCACACCAACGTCACTGAATAGGGTAGGCCCCCAAGCATAAATTCAACGTTGGTCCAACCAGCACTCATCTATTTGTCCTTTCCCCATCACTCTTTCCTCCCCTAGAGACACATTCATTTCCAACCTCATTTAAACCCTATTGTTTCCTTTAACCTACAGCCACCAAAGCGCATGTACTCACTCGGGGCGGACTCCCAAACTCTAATCCACAGCCAAACTGACCTGCACTTCTCTATGGGTCATTTATTCATCCCTCGTTCCTCTCATAGATGCCCAATCATGTTTGGTAACACCTTACTAACTGACTAACAAGTAATCATGAACTTTGTTTGTTACACCCACAGCAAGCCTTTAAATGACTATTAAACATGAAGTCACGAGCTGTGCTGATAGGTCGAGTGGCCTCTTTGACCGTGAGTTTGTGTCTGTGTTGTGTTCAGTCAGCTCAGGTGCTCCGAGGAGGCACAGCTGCCAGCATCAGCAGCACACAATTAGCAGCCAGCATCTGCTGAGCTTTCCACGCCACCCTACACCCTACACACACCGCGGAGACAGCCTGTCAACACCGCTCACACACGCATACACATACACACACATACGCAAAACACAGCATGGACGCTGCCTGTCAACACCTGCACGTTTGCGCTGAGAAGTCTTCGGCACCCGCGCTGTCTGAAGTGTTTAATGTGCGGCTGCGTTGGAGGGGCTGAGGAGCTATAAGCATCCATATGTATGAATGTGGGGGTGTTAGCGTGTGCGCGTTAGCCAGACAAGGGAACGGGTGGATTCGCAATGCAGGAGCAGACTGTGCTTTTTTGTACCAGGCGAGAGGGATATAACCTTTAACGTATACTGTATACTGTACACACTGCAGTGTCTGAGGCTTAACCCTTTAATGCAAAGGCAGGAAGGGTCTTTTGAGGCAGAAACTAGGAATGCAGTTACCAGCGCACATGCTATGGCCCAATGGCAATCATTACAGTAACTAGTAAGTGATATGTGTTATACGCTACCAGTTAAAAGTTGAAATAAACCCAACTAAATGAATGTGGTTGGTGATCTTCAAGACTCTACAGGCGTACACTGAACAGCTCCTACTGATGAGATGTCTGAAACAACACATATCCTGATATACCACATACAGTCTTGATGAACCACAGTGTAAAAGCTCAAGTTCCTCTTTCAGTTTACTGAATATTCATGATGGACAGACCAATAGAATTGCTCCAAACCTGCTTAGAGAAAAAAACCTCTTGTTCATCCTACTGTAAAGTTTCATTTTGAGGTTTTTAAGGTGGACGGTATAATTCCATAAGTGCTTTTTCATAGTTTGATGTCTTCACTTTTACTCACATCTGGAGAATCTTTTCTGAAGAGCCATTTCTAAACTGTTGGCTGGTACCGTGGTCCTCCTGCCTCCGTCAACTCCACAGACTTCACAGACTATGTGTTATGAGTTGTATTCCACTGTGCACCCTGTCATGTGTCATTACCGCATGCTCTCAATCCACTATCAGGAACTGCCGTCCCTGTAAGGGTCCGGGCTGTACTGCCGGCAGCCAGCAGAGGGCGGCCGCGGTGGCGCCTTTCGGGGGGAACTACAGCGTGGAACTCCGAACCCCAGAATGCCCCGGGCTGATCAAGCCAACAAGCGGCACCTGAGGCGGCAGCCATATAAGCCCCCACCACACAAACACCTCTGCTGCACCTTTGTAGAGGGGTAGCCGGTACGGTACACCAGAAAGCTAAGCAAGAGAAAAAGAAAAGAGAAAGCTAAGCTAAAGAAAAGAGAGAGAAAAAGAAAAGAAAAGAGAAAGCTAAGCGAAGGAAAAGAGAAAAGCAACAAGTGTTTAAAATAATTAACTACAAAGAGTAGAGAGTGTGGGTCACTCTCCACGCAAAGATCCACAAGTCCCCTTCCTGTTAAACCCTCTTCTGTTTATTTGTAGCTTCTCCTTTTATTCTGAGCACGCAATCCTGGCGACTCCTTTGTTTGTTTTTTCCCCGCCATTTTTCCCTCTCCCTCACAAAAACCCTCCTGACTTACCTCACGTGTACTACCACATAGCGCAGTGGTCGCATGCAGGGTTCTCACTCCAAAGATCGGGGGTTCGATCCCGCCTAAACCAAAATTCCATAACACGTTCCTGAAAACACTTCACACATAGTTTCACGTGCATCCACATCCAGGAAGTCCGTTTTTGTGCTGCAGACGGATTCCTGCCCTGCGCTTGGGTCCACACCCCCAACCGCGCTGTTACAGTCCTGGTCCTTATCCCCAGAGTACTGATTTTATTCAGCTGTGGCTCATTAGACATGTCTGTATATACACACTCCTTCATTTGCATTTTGTCTTTGCAAAGTATTGTCAACTTGGCTGTGTACTGAGTTTTCATGCCTGTGTTTTTGGTTTCCTTAGGTTTATGAACATCGCTTGTTTTTTGGTTCATGCTTTTGTCCTTCCCTTGTACTGTTGGTTTGGTTTTAGCTAGTTCGGATTGCTCTAATGGTTTCAGCTTTGTCCCTCCCTTCTTGGTTTTCTTGGCTATTGCTATTAGCATTGGTATTTTTTAATTTTATCGCTGACCTCTGTCAATAAATCTGGTATAGCGTTTAGATCTGTCACATCAGAGGACTAATACAACTAATAGGAGAGTAGCAAGTGAGGTCCTGTTCGCCACCACACGATCTGAATCAACACTGAAAGCCAAAATCTGCTCAAAATTCAAAAGCCATGCTGCTAATGGCTACAATGCTGTAGCGGTGAGCTTGTCCATTTTTCCCACCAGTGCGCGTACATGCATCATGTGCCGTAGAGCCGTGGTGATTCAGCAGAAGTCCGACAACGCCAGACTAAATATAGGCTGCTCTTGTAAACATGCTATTTGCACAGTACCATGTCTGCTGTTACCCAGTAATTGCATTTATGTTTGCTGGAATGGTGATGATGGTTGGGACAGAGAGTAAGAATGCCACTGTAGGGAACAGCAGAACAGAGAGAGGGACCTCCAGCAACTGGTTAGAAAGATGGAGGAGAGAAAAAATGACAGAAAGGGTGAATGGTAGAGGATAGAGAGGAGAGGTAATGAGGAGATAGAGAAGAACTAGAGGCACAGAAAGAGAAGAAATAAAGCCAGTGCTAAATACAATGCTGTATACACACATCATTGTAAAAAGAGTTGCACCCAGAAGCAATCAACCAAGAGGAAGGAAACTTGGTGGGTACGTTTCACACTTGGCTGTGATTCTGACGTAAGCAAGGACGGGCCTTATTTCTGTACCTGACTGATTTGATCAGGTTCTGTTGTGCGTGCTTTCCATACTGACTCATGCTGTTGTATTGGTAGCATGCTCTGCTAGTGAAGGACGCCTCAGAGATGGGTCTGAAAGCAATCTAAGCAGTTGGAGGAGTTGGAGAGCAGCCACATCTTAGGGCTCCAGGAAGCGGGGTGGTCTTATTGAGGTATTGTGCACCATGCCTGTCGCGGGGATATTACCTTAGCAAGCTGTTGGCAGCAGTGGATAGATGAAAGGCACACACCAGCAACATGAAGGATCTGGGAGACCTATATGAACCACAGAGAGAGGGACCTGATGGACTGTCCACAGAGTGACCCAACAGAGTGGCCAGAATTGTGAAGATTCAGTAAGTCGATCTGTTAGTGCCAGCACCATTGGCAGACGGCTGGACGATGCAGAACCACATGCATGTAGACAGTCACAATGACTGTCCTGAACACCACATTAACGTCACTAAAGACTGTAATGGTGTTGTGCCAGTCACAACGGCAGCCTGTCATGTTCAGTGACGAGTCCCGCTTTTGTTTTGGTGGAGGTACCATGTTCAGTGCCAAGGCAAACGATTTGTTGTCACACGTCACATGTCCTGAAGGCCTGGTGTCACTCCACCTCCACCCCTACTGCACCATCTGCAGGAACTGTGTGGGAATATTCAAGCTGCATGGGATGGACTATCACAGATCACCATTAGGAACCTCTACAATTCCATGCTGAGATGTCTGGCCTGTTGGGTAGCTCAAATATTGTCCATATCAGCCTAAATGTATCATCATTCATTATTCCTGGTATCCTTTGTCTTCTGTCCCAATAGTTCTGTAATCCCACACTTACTTTTGGGTGCAACTGTTGTTTAGATGATAGGTTTATTGAACATACTAAGTGCCTAGTTATAATATCAAAAATAACACACTTTCTGTACATTAATCATTAATGCATATGAATGAAATATGCTAAGCCTAAATCCAATATGGTTTTATCCACAATTAACAAACCCCCTCACCCTTTCTCATCTGCCCTTCAACACGGTGTTGACCGGTGTGAAGTCTTACATAGATTTTTCACAGATAAAATTAGCGGAATCTCCCAGCATTTCCTCCCCACGTCTCCAACACCCGTCTATAACATTCCTCTTAACCCAGCTGCCGAACCCCAGGCTGCTTTCTCTCCTATTGATCCTGCCCTCTTTTCTGAGTTAATTGCCAAATCAAATTCATCTACCTGTCAGCTCGAACCCGCCCCCACCCAGCTTCTTAATAAATGTTTCTCAGTTATCTCTGGCCCTATCTGTCATTTTATTACCTCTCAACTTCTGGCTATGTCCCTACTGCCCTTTAAACGTCTGCTACCATTTGCCGTTCTCAAGAAACCTGGTCTGGATGCAGCCACTCTGGAACATTACTGTCTGATTTCTAACCTGCCCTTGTTAAGGAGTCTGTTAGAAACGCTTACAGCTGCTCATATACAGTCTTTGTGAACCATCCCAATCCGGCTTCTCTACTGCATAGCACTGAGACTGCCCTCTTACTTCGTTCTACTGATTCCAGTGCTCTCACTGGTATGCTGCTACTTCTAGACCCGAGTGCTGCATTTAACACTGTCAGTCATGCCATACTTATGTTCCACCTTTAGCCACTGGCATAGGTTGTGTCCAAGCCTGGCTCAGATTTTATATTACCAATAGACTTTAAATCAAATCAGTCAAAGTTTATGCAGTGAAATGCTTTGACAACTCTCATGAAACAATAAGATAGTTAGTTAGTTGTTCAGGTTGGATCCATTAGATGGTGAGCCAAGCCTCTTGAACCTGAAGCTTTTCTGCATGCAGCTAATTGAACCCATTCACCACTGGCACTGAGTCACTTCGCAGTGTGGTAGGCTAAAACTTGCATTTCCACAGTCGCAAGGCTCTACACTTGCTCAACCTTGGTGAATCCTTGGGACATGGACAGTGATTTTTCTAAGTGCACAAAATGTTGAATTGAGAACTGCGATCACATCAGTTGATTTCCCTACCTGTGACAAATTTGTAATATTTGTTTTATTTCCAAATACCCAGGTAATAATTTTTGTATGTCTAATGCAACAATTATTTGCTATCTACAGGGGTTGGACAATGAAACTGAAACACCTGTCATTTTGGTGGCTAAATTGGACCAGCCTGGTGGCCAATCTTCATTAACTGCACATTGCACCAGTAAGAGCAGAGTTTGAAGGTTCAGTTAGCAGGTAAGAGCACAGTTCTGCTCAAAATACTGCAATGCACACAGCATTATGGGTGACATACCAGAGTTCAAAAGAGGACAAACTGTTGGTGCACGTCTTGCTGGCGCATCTGTGACCAAGACAGCAAGTCTTTGTGATGTATCAAGAGCCACGGTATCCAGGGTAATGTCAGCATACCACCATGAAGGACGAACCTCCACCAGCATCACGTAGTGACCTGGCCACTATCCTGCAAGAAGAATGGCTTAAGGTCCCTCTGACCACTGTGCAGGACTTGTATATGTCATTCCCAAGACCAACTGATGCTGTATTGGCCGCAAAAGGAGGCCCTACACCATACTAATAAATGACTGTGGTCTAAAACCAGGTGTTTCAGTTTCATTGTCCAACCCCTGTATATTAAATGGAAGTGTTATTTTCCCTTCCAAACGTACTTCTCTGGGTTCAGCGTGGTCTCTTACATTATTTGGTCGCCCTAGCTCTGTAGTCGAGTCTAATATCTTTCTGATCGGCCCAACTGTGAAGTATTTTTCCTTACTTATATACATCTTTGTGTACAGTAAACCTAACCACTAGAACTTACCTTTAATAGGGGTTGAACTGACACTGGAGAAATATGTAATTAGCCACTGTGTTCAGGGCGGTAGTAACTTCAGGCTCCAGAAGAAGGCGCTGCACAGGGCTGATAGGGCTATAAATACCTGCCGGGTGTGAGTGACAGGATTCAGAAATTCAGAAGCAGGGATACAGTGCAGTGGATGTCTCATTGCATGTGTGGGAAATGGCTCCAAAGCAGACGTTTGCCAACAACGGATCCACTACTGGAGTGAAGAGTCAGGTGTAGGTTCATTAATCCAAAACTCAAAGTCCAAACAAACCAGATCAAAAAACAGAAAATCAGTCCAAAACTACCAAACCAAAATCCAAATATCAAAACCGTAAACCAAAGCAAGGAATCAAAATCAGAGAAGCAAAAAAAAAAAAGAATCGTTCAGCATTGTAAGGCACGCCAATACAAGACGTCACAAGAGACAAAGGGTAAATGGAGTATATAAACACACACAATGGCCGCTGATTACAATCAGGTGGGAAAAACAAGGGCTAGAATTCAGGTGAGAGCGACCTCTGTGGGCAAGGAGGGGAAACAGCAGCAGGAGACGTGACGATGTTGATGATTGGCTGAAAGGAGTGACTGCATTTGGGCGTGTCAAGGACCACAGTGTGAAGAAATTAGCTGAATCTGCAGGTGTATGGAAGTGTCCAGTCATACATGGCATTATCAGTCATTACACAAGTGTACAGATTTCACTTTGTAGCCATGGTCAGCATAATTCTGCTATAAGTAGTGCTGTTGTACAAGGTATCCCCCAGGGTTCAAAATTTGGCCTCCTAGTTTTCATCATATACATGGTACCCATTGGTTAGACTGTCCACTGGCATGGGCTTCATTTTCCGCTGTGATGCTGATGATATTACCACGAACAACCAGGAACATGCCACGCTCTGCCCTTATATCTTGGATATCTTGGACCTCAGACAATGGATGATGAGAACACTGATAGGACTTGAATTTTACTAATCAACCTTTTGATTTACAAATTCCACTTAACATCGGCCAGCAGGGCTAGTGGTTGGTGTAGCTCAGCGGATAACACCGCTACCCGCCAAGGAGCCTCCACCATGTATTGGAGACTGGGGTTAGAATCCCGGTCTGGGTGAATGTGCTGTGCCACACCAATACGAGTCATTGAGCAGGACTCCTAACACTACATTGGCCCACCTGTAATATCATTAACCTTGTAAGTTGCTCTGGATAAGAGCGTCAGCTAAATGCTGCAAATGTAAAACCTTTGACAGAAGTCTGCAACTTAGGTGTACTTTTTTTATTCTGCCCTTCACATAAGGTTCTGGTCAAAACAGCTGTCCTTTCTAGACTACCATATCTCCCTCCTTACTGATATCCTAAACGAAACCATCTGCCTTTTTCAGTGTCGGCAAAACTCTAGCTGCTAGAATCCTCTCTCACAGCTCATAGCACCCTAATTTAGTGTCAGTTACATTGGCTACCTGTCCCGCTTTGCCTCCAGTTGATGATACTCCTCCTGCTGACATATAAATCTCCACACGGTCTAGCACCAGCCAATTTAGCCCTGTCTAGCACCAGCCAATTTAGCTCCTGCACCCCTACTGCCCTGCCCACACACTTAGGTCCTCTGATACAGGTCGTTTGTCTGTTTCAGAATTTGGACAGGTCACTGCTGGGGGCAGATCATTTAGCGTCATGGCCCCCAAACTATAGAATACATTACTGCTCTCTCTTCGTGACTGGCCTTCACTTTCCACCTGCAAAGCTCAGATCAAAGCCTAAAGCCTTGCTCAATACCTACATTTTTCTCCTCGCTGACTCTGGAAAGCAACCTTGATGTATGAGAAATGTGGAACTTAGCATTAGTAGTAGTAGTATTAATAATAAATTAATAATTAGTATTAATAAACCATATAAAAATAAGACATCTGTGACTGATAAGTACCTTATAGGATGTAATACCTCCACCAGCATCAGTAACGGCCATGATTGGATTGGGCATGGACTGGACAAGGTTCTGGATGTAGACCACCTCAAAGTTCAGCCACTCTTGCATTAAAGAACTTGATTTCTGTGAGTTTATCATAGATTGTGGGCTACTGTTAGTAGACCAGTACGACCATAACTTCCATGCACCTGCAGACTCAGCTACTTCCTTCACACCATGATCTTAGGCATGCCCAAATGCAATAACTCCTTTTAGCCAATCAGTAACCTCTGCTTCGGAGCCATTGAGTCCACAAATGGAATGAGACATTCACTGTCATGGATGTGTCTAGTTATCTTATAGACTGTACAGGCTTACACTTTACAGTTCCAACTGATGAGATATCCTGATATACCACATATACTCTAGACATGTCTCAATATTATGGGCTGGTGGGCAATGGATAACCCCGCTACCTGCCAGTGAGCTATCATTTCATGTGGGAGATGGGGTTCGATTCCCAGTCTGGGTAACCGTTCTGTACTGCACCAGTAGAGTTCTTGGGAAGGACTCCTTACACTTCATTGGCCTGTTTGTAATCTGATTAAACTTGTATGTTGTTCTGCATAACAGTGTCAGGTAAATGTTATATTTCTGCATATTGCCACACCTTATATATATTTTTGTATATACACTATATTGTAGATATACAAAAAGTTGGCGACCTTTGCATGCTAGGCACCTCAGCATCCTCTGACCGCCCTCTGTCATTTACATGGCCTACCACTTCGTAGCTGAGTTTATAAAACTAAAATATTTAATAGGGAGGAAATTCCAGAACTGCTCCTAGCACAGGTGGCATCCTATCACAGGACAACATTGGAATTCACCATTGACCCATTACTTTACTAATGTCTGTAGAAGCAGTCTGCATGCCTAGGTGGTTGGTTTATACACCGGTGGTCATGGAAGTGAATGGAACACCTGAATTCCATGATTTGGATGGGTGAGTGTGTCACACCCTGCCCTGTCTTGTTCATGTTTGTCTGTCTTATCCGGCTTTCTGTTTCTGTCTTGTCATGTCCATGTGCTGTTTGTTTCTCTGTTCCATGTGCTTCTGTTTGTTTTGGTCTTTTGCTCCTCCTATCTCCGCCCTCTTGCCAGGCCCCTCACCTGTTTCTGGCTCCGCCCCTTCCCAGGTGTCTCTCGTTAGCCCTTGTTGTTTTATACTCCATGTCGTGCCCTTTTGTTCTGGCTTGGTGTTTGTTCCCCTGCCGGTGTTTTGTTTCCATGCCAGTCGTTTTGTCTCCTTCTCCATTGGTTTTGTCTCTCTGCCGGTTATTTGTCTCCTTATCGGTTGTTTTTGTAGTCTTGCTCAGTATGTCTCAGTTTGCTAGTTTTTTCTTTGGTTTGTTGTCTTTTTTACTCTTCATTAACACACTGGTGCTTGCATCCCGTCTCCTCGTCCTGTCCCCGTGTAAAAGAGTGAATACTTTTGGCAGTATAGTGTATCATTTAAATTTGTATTTTTTGTTGCGCAAAAACTTTGATCTCTTATTTGCACAGTGCTCACAAAAGCTCTAGTTCCTCTTTCAGGTTAGTGAATATTCATGAAGGACAGACCAATAGAACTGGTCCAAACCTGCTTAGAAATAAACTGTGCTCTATCAGACTCCACTGCAGGTTAAAAAAAGCTCGTTCATCCTCCTGTTAAGCTCCATTCTGGAGGTTTTTAAGGTGGACTGCATGAGTCCATGAGTGCTATTTTACAGTTTTCAATTTTCCCCTATAGTAAAGCATTAAGATAAACATTAGTAGAACCTTCTATTAGTAGCCTTTTATAAAATTGTGACTGGTATTGTGCACTGGGAATTGTCCAATGGTGCATGATAACCATACGATGGCCGTGAACAACCGGGGGTCTATTTCCTGTTTGCGCCGTATGACTGCTGACGCGATATTGTTGAAGCTGCAAATGATTTGGATCAATGTATGTGTGTGTGTTCATCTGTAAGCCTCCAGGAATAGACTGTCCTGAGAGTTCCACATGCTTGCCACACATCTGCTGTGGCGCTTACTCACCAGCAGGAAACAGAACCAGCCCCCCTGTGCACTGGATGACATGAGGAGAGGGACTGCTGTGCTAAACCATGTGAGGAAAACATCACTGTATGAAAACTGCATAGCTGAGAATTCTGATTATGATGTAAGAATGGCATTTGGAGGGCAACGTGGGAAATTTAGCTGAGCATTCTAAAGTCTTCAGCTACTTTCTCAGTCTTTCGTGTGCTGAATATGCAGGGTGTGTTTTAAGCAAAGGCTGTTTCAGTTCTCAGATGCCACCCAGACTGTTTTGTGCTTGTCTTGTGTTTGTGCACCAAAAAAAAAAAAAAAAAAAAAAAAAAAAAAAAAAAAAAAAAAAAAAAAAAAAAGAAAAAAAAAAAAAAAAAAAAAACACCAATAGATGTTTGTGTGTGTGTGTGTTATCTAGAATTCAGCAATGCAGCCTTATGGGTCACTGGTCAATGATGTAGATGTCTCAGCATGGAGTTGAAGTTTCTAATTGTGTTTCTAAATCTGTGATAATCCTCTAAAATCACACTCATAGAATTATGCAGTCCACCTTAAAAACTTCCAAAATGGAACTTTCCAGAAGGATGAAACAGCTTCCTCTATACTGACAGTTTTTTAAATAAGTAAACATTATGACAATGTTGCACACTTTCATGGTTATTCTGGGGTTGTCCCACCTTCACTTAAGTAAACCAAACTGTCTAAAATTATTGGCAATGCACCATAACGGTCAGTTAGGGTCTTCTTTATGATGAAGCCCATGTTTTCAGTGCAGAGCCTAACATGTGAGAAGTAAGGACTTGCGGACAAACTTTATTTGTACATCGATACAGGGTCAAACGGTAGCCCGGGTGGGGATTTGAACCTCTGCCGCCATCATGGAGGGCAGAAGTGTGACCCGCTACACTATACCACCACCCAAAGTGGTGTCAAATACATTCAACTAACAAAACCATCTATCCACTGGTGGAACTGAGGGAGCAGCAGGTATCTTAGCCAGAACCTGTTAGTCAAGTTATTTTAGCTAGCATTAGCTCTTTCAAAAGTCAAACATATTTAATACTACGCTCTATATATTTGCCAGATGCTCTGCCATAGACTGGCAGCCTGTCCAGGATGTGTTCTGCTGTCCCCCCATGAAAGCTGGGATAGGTTCCAGGACCTACCCCACCATAATGAACCAAAAGAATAAGCAGCATGGAAGATGAATAAATGAATGAATGAGTAAATGAATATTTGCCAGATGTCCTTCTCTATACCTTGTTTTGTGGGCTTGAGATTACTGTGTAGAATTAACTCCTGGAAATGGATAGTAAGTTAACAGAACAAGAATGTATTCATGCCCAGAAATGTTCTATGTCAGTTTCAAACAACTTCAAGTGTTAAGGCAGCCCGGACACTTTCTAAAATTGAAAGTTTTATTTATTTTTTTTTTTTTACAGTTCATTCTTTCGAATGGCTGAATTTTGTTTCCATCCTGGGGGTGTGTTTACTTTTAGCTTCACCACATTTCAGAGTCTAATATCACCACATCATGCCCTAATCTGTCTTTCCTTTTGGCTTCAGTGAGCATATAAACATAGCCTGTCCAACGAGAGCAGAAGCTCAAAGCGAGCCCAACGGTCAGGCTTCAGTGGCCTCTATGTTCTGAGCTTGTTTTGACCTGTTGGACAGAGCTTGGTTCTAGCTAATGGAACCTGTGCTTATGATCATTAGAATAGACGTCAGTGTCAGACTAATGAATGAGCTTCTATTAAAGACTGGTGGACTGAGAGACACTAGAGTCTCCACCTACACAAGAGTCCTGTTCCAGAAATGATAATAGGACATTGGAACCGTAATAGATCATGCTCCTGTTACTCTCCATGCTTCAGTACTTCTAAAGGTGAATACTTTAGTCCTGTTACTCCAGTGGAGGTCTAAAGGGAGGAGCTTTGCTGCTAGATTTTGGTACAGGAGTGGCAGAAGCATTTAAATACAGTGCCACCAGCGTTCACTTCTCTGCCTTTCATTATTTGCCTCACAAACTGCAACACAGATTGACTGATTGATGGTAATGCATGGAGTTCTGCATCGATTTCTGTCACTTGGAATCGGAATCTAGAATTTCAGAAAAAAAAAAAATCAACCTGTGTTGTCATTCTAATTCTGTGTCTGTACTCCCAGTTACAACAGCTAAGAGTAGATCTACCTTATTGAATGATTTCTCTCATAATGCTCAACAAATTATGGAACTGGAAATTGAAAGGGGGAAGTTACACTTGTTTTTTTTCAGGAGCTTGACAGCTGCTTATGCAGAGCCCTGACAGCCGAAGTGTGAATGTTGTTTTTGGAACCAGGGCAGATGGCCTCCGAGGGGCACCCTGGCCAGCTTCAGATCTCCTGGTCTTTGAGGCTCTCCAAGTCAAGACCCCCTCTAAGCTCATCCCTCTGAAGTGCGAGAGACACCGGTACTGCTGAGATTAAGGAATCAATACGTTGAAATATCCGACAGTGGACATAAGAGGCACCCTTGCATTTCCTCGACTGCTGAGCCATTTTTTCATCTTTGACACAGTGTTTTAGTTTAGCCTAAATGCATGATAAAGTATTTCCCATTAAACAGCCATTCGGTGTTGGCGCTGGTTGCCCATGATGCAGTTATCATCCTGTACCTTTAGCACTATAGGCCATGCCTGTTGCCAGCTTTGCTAATTTATCCTCAACCTCTCCCGACTTTGTGTTAATTTAATATTCTTCTTTGTTGGGGCATTTCCCTTTCGTGTCTTTTATATTTGGACAATGAACAGTTGTAGGCTGTTTGTGCTGTGGCTTTATCACCAAACAAATTAGAGCAGAAAAGGAGTTAACCTTCACACGGTTCCCGGCCAGTTCATTACTGCACTAATGCTTCAGAGTTCCAGGCATTGTGTATATATAATAGCCTCCTTGATAGCTCAAATTGGTGTTGTCCAAACAGACTTATTAGAATCGGTTTCTAGGCTGCTACAGAACTGGGAGCTCAAGCCACAAAACAAAACAGCGGACCATAACCAAGGACAGAACAATTCATTCTTTTTCTGTGAGCAAGCCATCCTCAGCAAAATAACCCCCCACCAGTGGTTATAAAAAGAGCTGAGCTTGTGTTGACTTTAATTTATTTAATTTTAAAGTGTATCTTTGAGATATACTGGCTGTTTAGTTTAGAGCTTATAACACAGTTTGTGGCTAAAAGAAAGATAAAAAGAATTATTACACTGTTATTACACTATTACACTGTTATTACACTGTTAATTTATTACACTGTTAATTCGTTATTATGCTGTTATTACGCTGTTAATACACTGTTACACTATTACACTCTTACACTGTTAATACATTATTATTACACTGTTATTACACTGTTATTACAGCACTGTTACAGTATTACAGTGTTACAGTATCATGACCACGCACAGCCAAAAGTATTGTTGGATATCAGTGGTTTGTATACAAGTGTGTTTTGTGTAGAAGTGTGTATGTATACAAGTGTATATACGTCTACCATGTGAGAAACAGCTGCATCATCAGAACAGAACGGAGCCCCTGAGAGAATGTTGCCCTCAGGGTTCTACAGGTCATAGATCTAACACCACTTGAAGGACAACTGACCATCTCTTGACATTAAATAAGGACAACTGACACATCGTCTTTGAATCTTACGGGTGTGGTGACGGTGTATAAAACCTCTGTGACAAGGTTCTATCTTCAGACTGAGTAGGACTGCGTAGGCCAGCAGGACTGCATAGGGCTGAGTTGGGCTGAGTTCAGATTGTACTGGACTGGCCTGGCTTAGGACAAGAGATGTGAGTGAACTGCGATCACCTCGAAATAACCTACTCCAACATCTCCAGCCTTCAGTCTCCTGACTCCATCCTTCTGTGGAAGCAAGAAAAGAAGCTACAGTATGTGGACACTCATAACATAACACCCTTAGAAACTTGTTGAAATCCCATTTAGATAAAGTTGCCCCCCCTTACTATCACAACAGCCTACAGTCTTTTGGGAAGGCTTTCCAGAAGATGTTAGAGTGCTTCGGTGCCCATTCTGTTGAAAGAGCATTTGTGAGGTCAGGAACCCGTGTTGAACAAGAAGGGCTGGCTCACAAACAGCACTCCAGCTAATCCCAAAGGTGTTCAGTGGGAAATGTGCAGGTTACCTGGAGGTCCTTCACACCACGACTCCTCAGAACATGTCTTATGGAGCTGGCTCCCCCTCCACCAAGCTTTATGGTTGGATTCCTTCCCACTATGCATTCCTTTAGGTAAAGGTCCCCTGGATTCATCCATCAAACCCATATTCATCCCCCAGACTGCCAGATTCACCACTCCAGAGATCCACCACTTCCACTGCACCAAAACCCAGTGGCAGCACTTTACACCATTCCAATGGATGCTTGACATTCTAAGGCTTGTGTGCACCTGCTAAGCCATGGCATCCCATTTCATGAAGCCTGCAGCACAGAGTTCCTGTGCTGATGTTGCTTCCAGAGGCAGTTTGGAACTCTGAAGTGAGTGATGCAACAGAGGATAGGTGGCTTTACATGCTATATGCTTCAGAACTCTGCGCTCCCACTCTGTGAGTTGGCGTGGTTTACTGCTTCATGGCTGAGCTTCTTGTTCTTGCTTCTAGATGCACTGTACTAGCACTCACAATAGCACTACAGAACCGCAACCTGCCACAGAATCCACACATCCGAAATGACGGTTGCTTTTTCTGACATTCCTGAGGATTTCAGCCTGAACTGAACAGTTTCACCAACATTTCAGCCTAAACTACATTGGATGAGGCCCAGTACCAGACACCCAGTATTAAAATCCTCTACACACTGTCAGTGGTATTCAGGTCAGGAGACTGGCTAGGCCATGCAGACACCATCATCTTTAGATACCTGTTTTGAGTTGTTTTGGCTGTATGTTTGGGGTCACTGTCCACTACTTCCCCTTTTTTGGCTGATGACGTTCAGTTCTCCAAAATAAGTTTTGGTGTTTAGTAGTACATCAAAGGTAAATGTTGGGGCTCAGAAGTGTATCATAGGTAAGTGTTGGGGGTCAGTAAGGGATCAGAGGTAAGTGTTGGGGGTCAGTAGAGTATCTGAGGTAACTGTTGGCAGCCAGTAAGGTATCTGAGGTAAACACTGGGGATCGGTAGGGTATCAGAGATAAGTGTTGGGGTTCAGTAGGGTATCAGAGGTAACTGTTGGGTGTCAGTAGGGTATCAGAGGTAGCTGTTGGGGGTCAGTAGGGTATCAGAGGTAACTGTTGGGGGTCAGAAGGGTATCAGAGGTAACTGTTGGGGGTCAGTAGGGTATCAGAGGTGACTGTTGGGGGTCAGTAGGGTATCAGAGGTAACTGTTGGCGTTCAGTAGGGTATCAGAGGTAACTGTTGGGGGTCAGTAGGGTATCAGAGGTGACTGTTGGGGGTCAGTAGGGTATCAGAGGTAACTGTTGGGGGCCAGTAGCGTATAAGAGGTAAATGTTGACAATCAGTAGATTACTAGAGGTAACTGTTGGCAGATACTAGGGTATTAGAGGTAACTGTTGGCAGCCAGTAGGATATCTGAGGTAAATGTTTGTAGCCAGTAGGGTATCTGAGGTAATCATTGGGGGTCAGTAGTGTATCAGAGGTAACTGTTGGGGTTCAGTAGGGTATCTGAAGTAACGGATGGGGGCTGTAGGGTATCTGAAGTAACTGCTGGGGTTCAGTAGGGTATCTGAAGTAACTGCTAGAGTTCAGTAGGGTATCTGAAGTAACGGTTGGGGTCTGTAGGGTATCTGAAGTAACTGTTGGGGGGCTGTAGGGTATCTGAAGTAACTGTTGGGGGTCAGTAGGGTATCTGAAGTAACTGTTGGGGGCTGTAGGGTATCTGAAGTAACTGTTGGGGGCCAGTAGGGTATCAGAGGTAACTATAGACAATCAGTAGATAACTAGAGATAACTGTTAGCAGCTATTAGGGTACCAGAGGTAACTGATAGCAGTCAGTAGGGTATCAGTAAGTTTTGGCAATCAGTGGATTATTGAAGGTAATTGTTGGTCCTCAACAGAGTTTTGGAGGTACCTGTTAATTTTGGAATGTTTTACACAAGAAATTGTACATATTGATAATATATTTTTACATTTCGCTTCTTATATATGATATATAATACCCTACAGATTTTGGACATAAGTTATGAAAATAAGTTGCACTGTAAATGCATGAAGGTTCAATAAAATGCTAATTATACCAGTTCCAACCTCTGGAAGCACCTTGGTAAAGTATGGAATTACATATTTAGCTTAAATACTTAGTTTAATAAAGCATATAAATCATAATCAAACACTTTGTTTCTCAGTAAAACTAAAAACATTTTTAGGCTTTTTAGCAATTGGACCAGGTGTGCAGTTACAACAGAGCCCGGCTCAGCATTTAGCAGCTCGGTTGGGCCGAGTGGGGTCACGGCCCCAAGAAAAGGGCTGATCTCTGCACTCCTCCATCTCTTCATTCCTCCTTTGTTGCCATTCTGGTTCGCTTGGCAGGAAAATTGGCCGCGCTTGGATGGGGAGCGGGGGGGAAAGGGTAAGACGAAGATCAGGTTTAGCAACCTTGAAACTGCGAGAGCAGGTACAGGCCGCCGGGTCCCTATAAAAGAGGAGCCGAGAGAGAGGAGGGAGAGACAAAGGAATTATTTTTGGATGGGCAGTTTTTTTTCCCTTCAGAGGTCTTTTGAAAGGGGAACTTCTACTTCGCCGGCCTCTTCAGCAGCTGTGAGGGAGGTGGGCTTGAAGTACACACACACACACACATGTTTCTGAGCTTCTCTGGCCTTATTTGGGCACATAGCAGGGGGTGAGAGTGGAGATCATTGTTTTGGTATGTGGAGAGGCTCAGAAGAACAAGGTGTGTCTGGCTGCCTGGCACTCAGCAGATAAACTGTTCTCTCTACACAGCATTTTTATCTTACCCCAAATATAGCCATTCCATACGTGTAGGTTTGAGAAGGGCTGGGGTATGTGGGAGACAGGCACTCTAAATGTTTGGAGGGTGATGAATTGTCTCCCTCAGTCATTTGCTCTTAACACATCTGGTTACACTTTACATTAAGTGTTGGCTAGCTAACATGTAGTACATTAACAATGCTTAATTAATGCTAAGCTATGCTAGTGTGCTGGGACCACATTTGGTTGTCATCTAATCATTTGGTTGTAACTATGGTGTAAATCCTGATGATCTTTGGGTTAAATCTGTATTTCCCATCACGTCCTTAGTTCCCTGCGCATACAAAGCTAGGAGCATTTCTGCACTTGTCTAGAATACCTAAATCTGCACCCATGATAATTACCACGCACAATAATTACTGCTGAACATGAGCAGAGGTTTGCATATAGATAGTAGGGAAGTGTCTGTACCAAAATGTTTGGAAAATAGAATTGTTCTCTACCGTTATTTGGCAGGATAGAATCGTCCCTGTGCATAGTTTAGAATAGCAGTGTCCCTACAAATATTTTTGTAAATATAGAATTGTCCCTAGCAATTTTTTGATAGGATAGAACTGTCTCTACCAGTATTTGGAAGAATAGAATTGTCTTTACCAACATTCAGAAGGATAGAATTGTCCCTCTCTACCTTGAAAGGATAGAATTGTCCTTACCAATATCTTGGAAAAATATAATTGTCCTAACAATATTTGGAAGGATAAAATTGTCCTGACCAGTATTTTGGGAGGATAGAATTGCCCCCAATATCCTTTTTGGGCAGACAGAATTGTCCCTACCAATTTTTAGAGAGATTAGAATTGTCCCTACCAATATCTTGAAAGGATTTAATTGTCCTAACAATATTTGGAAGTATAAAATTGTTCCTACCAATACCTTGGAAGGATATAATTGTCCTGACCAGTGTTTTGGGAGGATAGAATTGTCCCTACTAATATTTTGAGAGATCAGAATTGTCCCCAATAATCCCTTAAGGCGGACAGAATTGTCCCTACCAACATTTTAGGAGAATAAAATCGTCCCTTCCAATATTTGGGAGAATAGATTTCTCACAACCAATATTTTGAAAGGATGGAATTGTCCCTACTGATATTTTAATACTTCAATATCAATAATAAATCACATGCAGCCTTTTGCAACTTAGATAATTAGCTAACTAGCTTTAGATAATTCCAAAGTACCACAGCTCCAATACAACTAATATAGGCATGCTAACATTTGATTGGCTAAAAGGGAAGCCAAGGAAGGATCACATCATGACCTGGAAATGCCCTACTCAATGCCAGACATGAAGAGGGTGAGAGCTGATCAGTGTACTGACAGTAAGTTATCAGGGCTCTCAGTGCATATACCTCAAGCATAGGTGAAAATGTCACCAATCAAATGATTTACTCCCCTTTTTAATAAATTTCCATTACTGCCAACACATTTATTGTAGACAGGATGTCACCAAAAATGCATCCAGCATCCAGTGGACCAAGTGTCCAATTCTATACCCTACCTTTCCACACACATGCTTGCATAATGGTACAGGTTTCATCCATTGGCTGAGAAGTTACATGAACCTCGGAGAGGGAGAACTGACATTATCTGACAGTGACCCAACAGCCATGACTGCAGACATTCAACTAGCAGTGGTGCCCTCCTGTTGGTGCCAGCACCTTTGGGTCAAGATGACCAAGATGAACCAATGTTTTCACTCCACCTCCACGATTGCCACACAATCTGCAGGAACTGGGTGAGAATATTTAAGATGCATGGTATAGATTAGCACAGGACACTATTAGGAACTTCTACAGCTCCATACCAAGACGTCTTACAAGTTAGCAAGTTAGCACCATACTCAGAGACACTACTTCTGTATGTGTAGCTCAATAAATATTGCCCATATCAGTCTACATTTCTCATCATTTATTGTTCCTGGTGATCTTTCTCTTCCTTCCCAACAGCACTGCAATCAGGCACTTGCAGTTATTCTTTTGATGATGAATGTAAATTAATTGTCCCAGCCACAGAAACAGTCTGTCTAACACATAGAAGGTATATCATGTTAGTTTATGTACTGCAAGACACTGGCAGCTGATTATCTGTCCCACACTGTAGGTCTACCTGGATCAGGAACACTAATGATCTAGGATGTTACTATAGATCACAGTAAGTCATTTAGACATATACTCAGAACTTCGGTCGCAACTATGACTTAAATTGCAACGATCTTTCAGTTAAATTGTCCCTACCAATATTCTTTGAGAGGATGGATTTGTCCCTACCAATGTTTTGGGAGAATAGAATTGTCCCTACCAGTTTTTTTTTGGGTGAGGGGCATAGAATTGTCCCTACCAATATTCTTTGGGAGGATAGAATTGTCCCTACCAATATTCTTTGGGAGGATAGAATTGTCCCTACCAATATTCTTTGAAAGGATAGAATTGTCCCTACCAATATTCTTTGAAAGGATAGAATTGTCCCTACCAAAATTTTGGGAGGATAGAATTGTCCCTACCAATATTCTTTGGGAGAATAGAATTGTCCCTACCAATATTCTTTGAGAGGATAGAATTGTCCCTACCAATATTTTGGGAGGATAGAATTGTCCCTACCAATATTTTGGGAGGATAGAATTGTCCCTACCAATATTTTGAAAGGATAGAATTGTCCATACCAATATTCTTTGGGAGGATAGAATTGTCCCTATTAATATTTTGGGAGAATTGAATTGTCCCTACCAATATTTTTGGGAGGATAGAGTTGTCCCTACCAATATTTTTGGGAGGATAGAGTTGTCCCTACCAATATTCTTTGAGAGGATAGAATTGTCCCTACCAATAGATCTTTGGGAGGATAGAATTGTCCCTATTAATATTTTGGGAGGATAGAGTTGTCCCTACCAATATTTTTGGGAGGATAGAATTGTCCCTACCAATATTTTTGGGAGGATAGAATTGTCCCTACCAATATTTTTGGGAGGTTAGAATTGCCCCTACCAATATTCTTTGAGAGGATAGAATTGCCCCTACCAATATTCTTTGAGAGGATAGAATTGTCCCTACCAATATTCTTTGGGAGGATAGAATTGTCCCTATTAATATTTTGGGAGGATAGAATTGTCCCTACTAATATTTTGGGAGGATAGAACTGCCCCTACCAGTATTTTAATAGGATAGAGTTATCTCTAGAACTTGTACTGCTGTGTAATGCAAGTTGGGGGTCAGGAGGTCACGATACTTGTTACCTACCTTGTAGCCGCAAAGCTCCAGACACCAGGCATGCCTTGACTGATAGAGAGTATTCGAGGTCATGGGAAAGTCGTGTCAACTTTTCTTTGCTTGAACTGTTTTTAAGTGCAGCAGATCGTTCTCTAGGCTTCTCTTCTCAAAACAAATGAGCTTTTAGAATCGTACGCTATTAGACATGCTCTGTTTACTGTGTTTTGATTCAGTTTTGGGTTCATTATGAAGAACAAAAAAGCCTGCAAATCTTCTTTCTCTCTCTCTTTCTTTCTTTTTCTGCTTGTTTGGGAATATAGCTTATTTATTACTTCCTTCAGGCCTTGCCTCTAGCAAATCATATAAAGGGGAATTCCACCAGTGTTTTCTAAAATTCAACAGAATTCAATTATTAAGATGTAAAAAAAAAAAAAAACATGATCTCTAAAACTGCCCGATAGCTGCTACACAAATGCGTTATCATAAATACACTGTAAAAATATGTCTCTTCGTAAGATTAAGTATTTGTTATGGCTGTGAGGAATTGTAACTATAGTGTTGTGGTTGGTGTGGTGCAACCGGATAGAGCCACTACCTTCCTGTGAGGTACCACCCCATGTTGGAGACTGGGGTTCGGTTCCCAGTCTGTGTGACTAAGCTATGCTACACCAATAAGAGTCCTTGGGCAAGACTCCTAACACTACACTGGCCTACCTGTAATAAGCTGCTCTGGATAAGAGCGTCAGCTACACTATACTGCCAAAAGGATTCGCTCGTCTGCCTTCCCATGCTTATGAACTTCAGTGACATCCTGTTCTTAATCCATAGGGTATATTATGATGTCGGCCCACCCTGTGCAGCTATAACACCTTCAACTCCCTGGGAAGGCTTTCCACAAGGTTTAGGAATGTGTTTATGGGAATTTCCGACCATTCTTCCAGAAGCACAATTGTGAGGTCAAACATGGATGTTGGATAAGAAGGCCTGGCTCGCAGTCTCTGCTCTAATTTATCCCAAAGGTGTTCTGTCGGGTTGAGGTCAGGACGTAGGATGAGGTAAGGCTTGGATGTAGCTGCTCGGCCATGGAAACCCATTCCATGAAGCTCTCTATGTACTGTTCTTGAGCTGATCTGAAGGCCACATGAAGTTTGGAGGTCTGTAGTGATTGGCTCAGCAGAAAGTTGGAGATCTCTGTGCATTATGTGCCTCAGCATCTGCTCACCCCACTTTTTTCGTTTTAGATGGTCCACCAATTCATGGCTACGTCGCTGTCGTTCCCTATCGCTTCCACTTTGTTGTAATCCCCACTGACAGTCGGCTGTGGTATATTAAGTAGGGAGGAAATTTCACGACTGGATTTGTTACAAAGGTGGTATCCTATCATGGTACCACGCTGGAATTCCATGATTTGGGTGGGGTGAGTGTATACTCCCCCGCTCCTGCCTCGCAGAAAGAAGGGCATGGGTTTGATTCCCAGGTGGGATGTCCGGAGTCCTTTATGTGTGGAGTGTGCATTGTTTCCCCATCTCTGCATGGGTTTCCTCCCAAAGACATGCAGTCAGGTGAATAGGTGGCAAACTGCCCCCTAGGTGTGGGACCAGATGTTTTGAATTAGTTTGTTCTGTGATGTCACAGGAGTCAACTCATTTACATATATCAACCTGTTCAGGTACAGCAGTTTAGCCCCGCCCACGTATATTGAAGTTCTAAATAGCATTTCAGGTCTGAATGCTTTTCTGAATAAGGCACAATATAGGACCGCCAATCAGACCAGAGCTCATTTGCATACGGTATGTCAAACTAATTAGCCTACTGCGTTTTGGCTCTGCCCACTCAACACTGAAGTTCTAAGGAGTGTTTCAGTTTATCTGAATGAGGAACAAAAGACATCACATGAGAGCAGAGCTCATTTACATATGTCTTGTGTCAACTCGAAGTGCTTTTCTGAATGAGTCTTAATACAAGACAGCCAATCAGAACAGACCTCATTTACATATACATATAAACCTACTCACCCTACAACAGCTTAGCCACACCCAGTGCTTTTCTGAGTGAGGCCCAATACAGGACAGCAAATCAGATCATAGCTCATTTACATTTATCCACCTATTCAGCTGACAGCAGTTTAGCCCCGCCCATCCATACTGATGTTCTAAGGACTGTTTCATCCCTGAGTGCCTTTCAGAATGAGGCTCAGTACAAAACAGTCAATCAGAACAGAGCTCATTTACATATACCCACAGTAGAACCTAAGGCAGTTTAGCCCCACCCACTCATCACTGAAGTTCTAAGGAGTGTTTTAACCCTCTGTGCTTTTCTCCATGAGGCAAAATATTGGCCAATCAGAACAGAGCTCATTAACATATAACCACCTACTCAGCCTACAGCAGTTTAGCCCCACCCCCTCTCATATGTGAGCGTTTCAGCTGTGAGTGCTTAGGACAGCCAGTCAGAAAGGGGTCAATAACATGTACCCACCGATCCAGCCCACAGCAGTTTAGCTCCGCCCAGGAGTATTTCAGCTCTGAGTGCTTTTGTAAATGAGACACAACACAGAACAGCCAATCAGAATGTATCTTAGACCAGTATTAAAGGCACAGTGACCTGTTTCATTCTGAGGGAACAGAGGAGCTTAGAAAATGGCCAGGTAAACGAATGGTGGTCATGTCTGGTACATGCAGCCACACAGATGTTATGATTTAACCTGAAGGAGAAAAAACAGTGAAGGAAAATTAAACACATGAGCCCTTTAAACTGTTCCCCGCATTTGCTGCAGCTTTGAATCTCAGTGTCCTGCTGTTCAGAGACCCGGCAGCATCAAGCGTGCCCAAGTTTTGTTTTGTCTTTTCTGCCTTTAATCTGATGGGGTGTTTTCGCAGAGCTGCACTCGTCGATGGTAGAGAGTCCCTTAAATGAGCTGAGTTAAATGAGCTGTTAAATAAAATCACACAGCTCATCTTTTGTGAGCAGGACAGCGCAGCGTGTGTATGATGTCTTGGTGTGCACAGCAAAGACTCACTCGGAGCAGAGTGTGCACACTGACAAAGGTTCAGAAACAACCCATTCATCTCACTGTGCCTCGCGCCACCTGGCAGAATCAAAGAGCCGTGTTTTTCAATGGATCAAAGACAGTAAGTGGTTAATTAAGGTGGAATTCCACTGATATGTCTCTGTAATTTAACTGTTAGGATGTAAACGGAGTCATTCAGAGTAGTTTGGCATGAAGTGCTGTGTTTTAGAGAAACTTACCCAGTCTGCATTGTTCACAGTGGTGGTGATGGGAACCAAACGTCTCAAGACGTTATTGGCTGTAGAAGCTCCCTCACAGAAAGCTCTTACATGAAATGGTTATGAATACACATACCGGATGCCAGATATTGTTTAGGAAAATATTTTGGCCCAAAATTAAATAATTAATTACACGCATCATAAAAGAAAAAAAAAAACTGTCCCTAGAGGGAAGTGTGGGGTTGCAGTGCTGTTGGGAAGGAGGATAAAGGTGACCATGAACAACACATGATGATACATTTAGACTATGGGTAATATTTATTGAGCTACACCTATAGAAGTCTCTCTCTCAGTATGGCGTCAGGCTAATGCTAATGCAACATACCAGACGTCTCAGCATGGAGCTGTAGAGGTTCCTAACGGTGCCCTGTGATAATCCATCCCATGCAGCTTTAACATTCACACACAGTTCCTGCAGATGGTGTGGTAGGGGTGCAGGTGGAGTGACACTAGGCTTACTGGTCATGTGACATGTGTCAACAAACCGTTCATCTTGGCACTGACCACGGTACCTCCACACATTGGTTCATCTCCACCAAGACAAAGGCAGAACTCATCACTGAAGATGACCCGCTGCCATTGTGAGCCACTCCATCACAGTCTGGCACCACACCATTGCGGTCTTTGGTGATGCTGATGTGGTGTTAAGGGCAGTTGTCATAGCAGCCTGACTACAAGTTGTCCTGTATCACCCGGCACAGGACACCCAACTGCCAGTGGTGCTGAGACTAACTGGATGACTCTTGGAGGACATCACTGCTCACTGGATCGTGACTGATGGGTCACTCTACGCATGTCAGACAATCCAGCTGTTCTAACTCTCCATGGTTAATGTAGGTGTCCTAGATCCCTCATGTTGCTGGTGTGTGCCTTCTTTTATCCACTGCTGCCAACAGCATGCTATGTTTATATCTGCACGACCTGTATATAACACAAAACGTCCATACCATGCACCCCTTCTCAACCCTCCTTCCAACTGCTGTAATTGCTTCCAAACTCTTCTTAGTGGCACACTTTGCCTTTACAGGATGCTACCTACACAACAGCACACAGTTTCAGAATGGAGGGAATGCACAACAGGGTGACTGTACATAGTCAGTAAGGTACAGTGATAAGGCCCGTCCTTGCTTACATGGCTGAACATAAACCTTGATGAAGTCCTTCATCTCCTCAGCTGCTGATCCTTCTGGGTCGTGGTGGAAGTGTAGGTGGAACCTATCCCAGTGCTCACTATGTGGAAGACAGGAAACACCCTGGAAACACAGGCTGGAATACATTGCTGGATTTTGGCCTAAAATGTGTTAATGTACATTAAGTAAATTAATTAAAGTGCATTAATGGTGAAGTGAGGCACAGTAAGGCGTATCCACGGTGGTCTTACACAAAATCCCCAAAGAAATCTTTCTGAAATCTTACTGAAGGTTTTACCATCATCAACATTACTTCTATATACTGAGAAGCCATGTGTAGGCTCACTGCAGGTTTTAATAGTAAATAAAATGATATATTTGTGTTGTTGTCAGGCAAAAAGACTCCGAATTGACGCTCGCAGAGTTAAAAACAAAGCAGTTATTATACAAAATGTTGCAACAATGTTGAACCAGCACAGGGGTGGGGCAGGAAACATAGTCAGGGACAGACACAGGTTGGAACCGGGAAGAAGCAGTCAACGAAGGCAATCAAGTTATAAGGGCAAGGCAGGCGAGAGAGAGAGAGCGAGAGAGAGAGAGAGAGAGAGAGAGCGAGAGAGAGAGAGAGCGAGCTAGTGAGAGAGAGAGAGAGAGAGAGAGCGAGCTAGTGAGAGAGAGAGAGAGAGAGAGAGAGAGAGAGAGAGAGAGAGAGAGAGAGCTAGAGAGAGAGAGAGCAAGCTAGAGAGACAGAGAGAGAGCGAGAGACAGAGCTAGAGAGAGCTAGAGGGAGAGAGAGAGCTAGTGAGAGAGAGAGAGAGAGAGAGCTAGAGAGAGAGAGAGAGCTAAAGAGAGAGCTAGAGAGAGAGCTACAGAGAGCTAGAGAGAGGGAGTGAGAGCGAGCGAGAGAGAGCTAGTGAGAGAGAGAGAGAGAGAGAGAGAGCTAAAGAGAGAGCTAGAGAGAGAGAGAGCTACAGAGAGAGCTACAGAGAGCTAGAGAGAGAGAGAGAGAGAGAGCTAGAGAGAGAGAGGCCAGAGGAGGGATCAGTAACCAGATAGATAGTAATAGAGCAATAAGGGGAATAAACCAAAGACATTACCCATAAACCAAATCGATCGCTCAGAATGGCTAACGAGTAGGCATAGCTTCACGAAGAGCATGAGAAAACACAGGCTTAAATACAAATTAAAATCAGCTGAACTAAAAACTCAGGTGGCTACGAACGAATGAGCACGTCTGCGCGTGAGCATGTGGAGATGACATCATCGAGCGTTGTCCTCTGGGAAGTGGACTTTGGGAGAGTGAGAGGACCGGGAAAGCCCGGAAGCGTGACAGTTGTAGACATGATGAGCCCTGGTTCCATTCACCACCAATGTGAAGAACAGATGAGGCTGTAAGTCTCTCTACTATTAACCAGTTTTACTGCAGCTCCGCTCCAGACCTACCCCATTCCCCCATTCAGAGGCTCCCAAAGGCATCGTCAGCCCAGTCGCTTATGTCACATTAAGAGTTTGTTATCCCGTATACTGCACTACAGTAATAGTGATATTAGGATGATGCAGTCGTGCCATCAGTATGTCTAGTATTTCTGACCAGTTTACATCATTGCTTAAATTACAGAGATGGGGGTGTCTACGTCCTATGTATTGATTTCACTGATCACAATTAGAACACACGTAAAGTCAAATCAAGTTGCCATGAATCAGCTTCACAGAAAATCCAGGTCCGAGCTCCCAATGAGCAATCCAAAGGCAACAGTGGCCGGGACAACTCCCTTAGAGCGAAGGAAAGAAACCTCGAGAGGAACCAAGACTCGAAAGTGGACCCCATCCTCTTTAGGTCGACCCTGCATAGCAACAAACCCAAAGAGGACATAGGCAATACTGAATGAGAACTGTTAGGGACTGTTAGATGGAAAACTATGATAGTCTTTTAGAAGCAGGATCATCGGAGGGGCGCGCAGGATAAAGGTGAAGCCCCCTCACAGCACAAGACAAGGAGAAGCTTCATGGTAGGCAATCTGGTTAACAGAAAGGTAGTGGCACCCAGCCAAGGCAGGTAAAGCAACGGTGTCAGAGCGCACAAGTGGAAGGCAATTATCATGAACATTAACACTGTTATTAGCTAGGACGCTCACAGCCCACCAGAGGTTACAAGTAACAAGGCGAGTCGCATGTACATACAGACAAACCTCCTGACGCCTGGGGTGACTAGTAGCCCTGGGGGGAAAATGAGGTGTCCCAGAACTGAAAGGTCGTGAGTTCCAATCCCACAACTGACTAGGGTGTTCCTGTGTACCAAGAACAAGAAGAACGTACATGCATTCCTGGCAAGAATGTTCTCAACACTCAAAGATGGACAACACACATACAGTCATTTCAGATGTATTGCGTGATTGCTATTGCCCAGTGGTCCATCTGATTTCAGTGTTAGGATGCCATTTAATAGCTCATAAAGGTGGAATTCTGTACAGGGAATCCTAAGGGAACCCAACCTGGTGTCTGATATAATTGCTTGTGTTCCTTCTTACTAAAAGCCACAGTCTGTCAGCTACAACCGTGACAGCAGCGGTGATTTCGGTAAAGGCTCACAAGCCTACAGTGAGCTAAACAGCTGCTAAAAGCCTGGGTTTTAAATAAACGCTGCCTATGAGGCAATCTGAGTAACAGTAGGAGAGATGTGGAGAGAACAGGTGGTGCTACAGCCATCAATGCCGAGCTAAGGGTCTGCCTGCGCTCCTAAACAGAGCCTTGTACATATGAATCATCGTTCATTATGAACCAGGTATTATTAATAGCAACATTACTGTTTATTTTTGACTTATTTAACCCGTATAAAAACTGGATATACACTCATCATCAAAAGAATAGCTGCACCCAGAAGGAAGTGTGGGCCTGCAGTGTCACATCAGTGTTCAGACACTCCTGCGTCTAGGAATTGTGCAGTTGATCCAGATTTGGTGGATGCCCTCCCTGGGACATTTCTGAGGGGAATCTCCTGTAGACTGGGATTTTAGCCACTGCTGGTAGACCCGTATGACCGTACGCTTCCATACACCTGCAGATTCAGCTACTTCCTTCACACTATGGTCTTTGGCCACGCCCACATGCTCAGTCACTCCTTTTAGCCTATCATTAACATCTGCTCTGGAGCGTTTACCACACATGGAACGAGACATTCCCTGCACTGTACCACCTCTTCCCAATCTATGAATCCTGTCACTCACACCCCACAGGTATTTATAGCCCCATCCTCCTTGCGCAGCGAGTATAGGAGTCTAAAGTTACTATCACCTAAAATAACAATATGGGATAGAAATACAGGGGTTAGACAATGAAACTGAAACACCTGGTTTTAGACCACAGTCATTTATTAGTATGGTGTAGGGCCTCCTTTAGCGGCCAATACAGCGTCAGTTGGTCTTGGGAATGACATATACTGCGTCCTGCACAGTGGTCAGAGGGATTTTAAGCCATTCTTCTTGCAGGATAGTGGCCAGGTCACTACGTGATGCTGGTGGAGGTTCGTCCTTCTTGGTGGTATGCTGACATTACCCTGGATACTGTGGCTCTTGATACATCACAAAGACTTGCTGTCTTGGTCACAGATGCGCCAGCAAGACGTGCACCAACAATCTGTCCTCTTTTGAACTCTGGTATGTCACCCATAATGCTGTGTGCATTTCAGTATTTTGAGCAGAACTGTGCTCTTACCTGCTAACTGAACCTTCACACTCTGCTCTTACTGGTGCAATGTGCAGTTAATGAAGACTGGCCACCAGGCTGGTCCAATTTAGCCATGAGACCTCCCACACTAAAATGACAGGTGTTTCAGTTTCATTGTCCAACCCCTGTAGGTCACAAATGTTTATGCAGATCAGACTAACGAACTAGTAGAATCCTGTAGGAAAAACATTTTCGTAGAGGTGGGCTCATAGAGGTGGGCTTTTTCATCATGTTTTGAACTATTAGCTCTAATCGTGATGATTTGCCACTAGTAGCAGCTGTCAAATCTTGATAAATGCTGGAATTTACAGCATGTGGAAACCTACTAACATGATGGATTTGAGATTAAAATAATAGACATAATTACATTACAGCACCTCTCCACGTAAAACCAATGCTATCTGAATAATACATTCGACTACACTACCTTAAAGCAATGGAATATATTAAGAACATGTTGTGTCGGTTGTTGACAAATTGGCTTTTCCGTAACGTTTAAAAATAACTGCTGGCTCCCAAAACGCTGGGCCTGTAAGTCTAGAGTAAAACGCTCCTGCAATATCTTAGCTGGCCCTAAGACAAACTACCTAACGGTGCCTATTACAGTAACTAGTGCTCCACAGCCATAAAGACGTTGGAAGGGTAATAAGTATCCCCCAAGTAAAGTCAAGCATAATATACCACAACCACCTCACTCGTTCTCTCTCTCTCCCTCTCTCTCCCTCAATTAAAGCCGAACTCTTGCCCGACTCTGAATAAATGAGTCTCTGGCTCCACAGGCTAATTCTGACAGGCGAGTGTTGGTGCTCTATGAGGCCTGTAATACGCTGCTCTGAGAGAGCCTCATCCACAGCTAGTGCAGTGGGGTGAACATAATTAGCTCAAGCCGAGTGTGCACGGACTCAAAATCCAGAGCGGCGAGGGCGCTTCAGAGGAGCTCAGCCGAAAAGGACAGGGCTTGGAGTTTTTTCCGACACACTCTGCAAAAAAGCAGTACTTTCCCGGAGCCCCTTGTACATCAGGTCAAAAGATTAAAACAAAAACAGACAGACAAACAAACAAACAAACAAGTAGCACTTAGAAAACAAGAGAATTGGACAAGCAGGGAAACAAGCACCAACTACATTGGCTTCTGATGTAGTCGGCGCACAGACTGGCGCCAATGACCATTTCCCCCTCTAAGAGATCTCCTTTATGAAAATGTCTGCATATTAAATATTAATAAATTTTAATTGTCATACAATGCATGGGGTGACCACATGTCTAGGTTTAGACCCGGCAGTCTGGTTTCACAGTCACTCTCAACCAATATTATGTGGGCCATTGGCTCACGTCCATGTTAGAAGACATGGCTTGCATTTCATTGGTTTTCCAAGATCATGTGACGTGAAGACGAGCCTACCGGCTAACCAGAGGTCAGCCCTCTGAACGCTAGTCAATTAGTAAGTTCCTGTCTGACTCACGAATGTTATCCGTTCCGTCCAATCAGGTGAGTAAAACATCAGTTATGTGTTATATAGGCCAGGTTATCATTTTAGTTCTGTTCTAGTATCAGTGCCCCCCACTTCCCCTTTATGATGTCCTCCTTATTAATGCCACAAGTGTTGGCTAAGGAGCACCAGCTCCTATATACGCTCATTTGGTATAGCTCAGCGGATAAAACCACTACCCACCAGGGAGCCACCACCACATGTGGGAGGCTGGATTTTGAATCCTGCTCTGGGTGACTGTGCTGTGCTACACCAGTAAGAGTCTTTGGGCAAGACTCCTAACATTACATTGGCCTACCTGTAATATGAATACCCTTGTAAGTCGCTCTGGAGAAGAGAGTCAGCTAAATGCTGTAAATGTAAATTTATGCTCCCTTGAAGTCCCTAAATCAACATGTCCATTTCAAACACTGCATACGTTGGTTACACTGCCCCCGCAATTTTTTAGTGGTACTGCAACTGTCTGTATCCATAAGTTCTCAGAGGACCAGCACAAATATGGATCAAATGAATGCAGAAGACAGGCAGAAGACTCCTTTCATATCCGTATCTGTGTCCGTATTTAACACTGAGCAGTAATGAGTCTTAACAGTCAGTAGGTTCATCCAGTCTCCAAGTTTTAGTGCACCATGGACACATTGGCATCATCTACAACACAGCCAGCACATGTAGAGCACATTTCACTGAGGATAGCTTCACTCAAGAAGCTAGCAGTCATGCTAAAATCCTGAGCTCGAAGGCTGGAGCGGAGTCTGCTACCTGTTCTCCCGGATGAAGAACAGAACCAATGGCCAGTTACCTCTCGGTTTAATTCTGCTGGAAAATTAACGAATGAGTTATTGCTACAGGGAGACAGGACGTGGAGACTGGATGCACGTGCAAGTTTTAATGATAACACAAACAATCAAAAACTAAACCAAACAACTCTTGACGAAACAAAAGTAGCAAAAAACTAAGAAGCATAAATCCAGTTTACAAACTAACTAACTAACATAGGGACCAATGACCAGGAGGGAGATAACAGACCAGAAGGAATAAAAAACCTACAGACAAGGAGACAAAATGACAGGCATGGGAACAAGATGCCAACATGGGAACAAACGCCAAGCAAGAACAAAGGGGACAACATGAAGTATAAAACAACAAGGGCTAACAAGAGACACCTGGGAAGCCAGAAACAGGTGAGGGGCCTGACAAGAGGGCGGAGACAGGAAGAGCAAAAGACCAAAACAAACAGAAGCACATGGAACAGAGTGACAGACAGCACATGGACATGACAAGACAGAAACAGGAAGCTAGTTAAAACAGACAAACATGAACAAAACATGGCAGAGTGTGACAGTTATCAGGAGCTGGAACTTCTGAGGATCTACAAACTCCATCGGTAGGCTTGGACTTGTCCCTAACAGTTGTATTTTGATCTTGCTTGCTCAAATTTGACCTTATGTTGTACTTTGACCCTCTGTTGTTGCTTGTGGTGGATATCTCCACACCACTAGGACTTGCTCTGTAAAGAGGTACATGAAGTGAGTGTTAATACTATTTCTCTAAACATGCATGAGCACATAGGTTGTTTACTGGATTGCAAATATAAAATGAATCCCAGTAATCCTGATAAATCACAATAGAAATGCACTTTAGTGCTTGTGTGTGAACAGCAGGTGTAATGTGCAATCAACCTATTGTTTTATATAATTGTACATTTACTATGTGAATGTCCCAAACACTGTAATGTATGTCCTAACATAAAGAAATAAAAAGTGTTTGGTTTGTGGTGAATATTTTCTGCTTTCCATACAAATTAATAATTGCCATAGTTAAATTGTGTACATTTGCCCATTTTCTGAGTGCTTTATCATATTTCTATTCTGTTTTCTCATGCACACTGTGCTGGATGTTGAGTGTAATGACCAAAAAATATGCAAATTATGCAAAGATATAAATTTTTCATAACATGTTTCCAAGGGGCTTTAAACATCCATGAACCACCAGTGGGTCGACCCTTCAATTCTTCATTTCTACTGTATAATTTAAGAATATCTCCATGTTCTTCTCTGTGCTCTCAGTGTCACAATGTCAACCCTCAGGGTCTTCTAGACTTTCGAAGTAATGAGTAACTAATGATTTTTGGAAACAAAAGTTCTGTGGAATGGAAAATTGTCCAACCATTGGTTGTATTCATCTGTGGTATCCAGGTAGAAACAGCCAAGTCAGCTCTACCATTGGCTAGGACTGGATAGAAGGCCTAAAGCATCAGATTAACCACTAACCCCACTGGGTACTGACAGTAGAAACCACCTATGAGGTTGTGGTTCTAAGGAACATCGCTGGCTGTGAGCATGGACCATGGATTAACCAACACATTTCAGTCAGAATTTACTAGGCCACAGCAGCCCAGTGTTAGGGGGTGTGGAGGGGGTGTTGGGTAAATGATTTTCAGCCACCAACAAAGTCTCAGCATATATGTATCATCTTCGGTCTTGCTGAAGAATGGGAGGATCATCTTGGGCGGCTCTTAATGAAGCTCTTTGAGAGATTGATGATGGTCTGTCTAGGCCAATCTGATAGCAAGTAAATGGCAATTTACATTTGTTTAAACACAGCAAGTAAACAACAGCAGAGGAGAAAATGACTTCTTCCTATTGCACCATAGCCAAGAAGAAAAGAGTCAAACTGACTTTAACTTTATTGTCTTGATGTGTGAAAGAAAGTCACATCCTGCTCTGTCCTGCCCTTGTTTGTCCATTTTCTCTGGTTTTGTTTCTTGACCCTTCCATGTGCCTTTTGTTGTCCTGTTCCACGTGCTTCTGTTTGTTTTGGTTTTTGGCTCCTCCTGTCTCCGCCTCCTTTGTCATTTCACTCACCTGTCCTTGGTTTGTAGCTTCAACCCTTTCCCAGGTGTTCCTTGTTGGTCCTTGTTCACTTATACTCCCTGCAGTTCCCTGTGTTCTTGCTTGGTGTTTTGTCTCTTCCTGCCAGTTGTTTGTCTCCATGTTGGTCTGTTGTTTTGTAACCTGGTTTAGTGTTTCTTAGTGTTTCTGGCTTGTTTGGTTTTACTTGTTCTGTTCATTAAATCCATGCACTTATATCCTGCCTCCTCGTCTTGATCCCCATGTGACAAAAGACTTGCAGATTCTCTTTTCAAACTAACTTAACTCCTCTGTCCAGCATAGAAATACAGTATCCACGTCATCACTTTCTTCTGGGCTGCAAGCACTTAGATACCCGGGGGTGGGGGTGGCATGTTGTCCTTGTGCCAAAGTCCTCTATACATACCACCTGTCATTACATGGACTTCTTCCAAGAATCTCCATACTTCCTGCTGATTTGCCATGTTGCCAGGTATATGGAAAAAAGTGTTTTTTTTAAAAGCAAGCCGGAGGGGGGTGGCAATTTGGAAGACATGGTGTGAAAACCCAGCATGGTGACATAGCGTGTTAAACTAAATTCAGATTTGATTCAGGCCAGAACATCCTTATATAAAGGTTGCTGTTTCACAGTTACAGAGTAGTACAATTAAAACCTCTTGCTTTTATTCCACTAGGGTTATCTCAGGTCAACCAATTAACCAATTATATATCACTGGGGGTAACTGAACCTGACACAACCAGGTCTGACTGGGTGTTGAATAATGCCAGCCTTGTTAAATCATTTACGAAGTATGTACTATGTAGGCCAATAGGTCTCAAGAAAGAGTACATACTATGCCATTAAGTTCTGGAAGAGAACTCCCAGAAGGAAGTGTCAGATTGCCATGGTTACCAGGAATAATAAATGATGATACATTTAGACTGATATGGGCAATATTTTTGGAGCTACACATACAGAAGTAGTGTCTTACAGACATGCCAGACGTCTCGGCATGGAGTTGTAGAGATTCCTAACGGTGTCCTGTGATAATCCATCCCATGCAGCTTGAATACTGTCAAGCAGTTCCTGCAGATTTTGGAGGTGGAGGCGAGTGGAGATGGAGAGACAGCAGGCCTTCTGGATGTGTTATGTGTGACAACAAAGCATTTATCTTGTGCCTCCACACATGTATTCACTGACCATCTCCACCAACACAAAAGCGGGGCTCAACCCCTCGGAGTCACTCCATGACGGTCTAGCACGACACCATGGAAGTCTTTAGTGACATTGACGTGGTGTTATGGGCAGTCATTGTAACCGTCTGTGTACGTGTGGTCCTGCGGCATGTAGTCATATGCCAACGGTGCTAGCACTAACAGGATGACTCATGAAGGGCATCACTGATCTCTGAATGTTTGCAATGGTGGATGTTGGGTCGGTCAGGTACAGCGATAAGGCTCTTCCTTGCTTCCATCATTAGCATGTCTCACAGTGTCATACCTAAACACCAATCACACCTTTGAGACCTAAACGACCACTATCTCCAAATGGAGAAAAACTCACCAGAAGTGCCTGGCCTACCATGGCCATGTAACCAGTCACAAAGGAACCCAGAAGATCAGGCCTCGCTCACCTCAGATAAGACCACTGTGAACTAAAAGCAACACAAGGCTCATCTTGAACAGTGGAACTCTTTCAAGGACATGGGTTCTGTATCATCAGAAGTAAAGCCAACACAGCATTTCACAAAAAGAACCTGGTACCAACCGTGTAACATGGTGGTGGCAGTGTGATGGTAGGGGGCGCTATGCAGGGTCTGGGTGACGTGCCATAATTCACAACACTATGTATTTTACTAGAAGATCCTGCAAGAGAACGTTGAGTCATCAGTACGACCTCTGAATGGATCAAAAGACCGAAAATGAAGGCTTTGGAGTAGCCTCGTTGTAGTCCCGTCTCCATTGAGATGCCATGGCAGGATCCTAAATGAGCTGGTCATGCTTGAAAGCCTTTCGGTGTGGCTGAATGAAAGCAATTCCGCCAAGAAGATGCGAAAGCAATGTGAAAGACGAATCTCCAATTACGGGATACGTTTGGTGGCAGTTCAGTTGCTACTAAAAGTGGCATAACCAGTTATTAAGTTTGGAGGGTGGCAATTACTTTTTAGCGTAGGTGATATGCGTGTGGGAAAACTTCATTCCTTCAAACAATGAAATGAGCTGCTTTGAGGATCCTAAACCACTTAGTATGACAAATATGGAAAAGCAGAAGACATTTTTCAGCACTGTGTCTAATCATGATCTCAGCAATATTCCGAGCTTTAGACTTTTTAAATTATCAGATAAGTAAAACCATCACAGCTAACCTCAGGACCTGTTCTGCTGGGATCTCTCTTCCTGCTAAACACGTGTGCATTCCTTCAGGCACTCTATAAATCAGTAAAGCTCCTCTGCTGGTCTGCTCTGAAGCCTCAGGTGAACTGTAAAGGTGAGCCGGCTACAGATTTTCATCTGGACTATAACTGCAGTCAGTTTGATGAGAAACCCAAACTATTATCTGGGGTCATGCAAGTAGGTAGAAGATCTGGAAAACCGCAGGAGAGTTCAGGATCAACTAACAGCCATTCTTTTATTTTGGCAGTTTTTTCATGGCGTTAAGATTTAAGAATTAGGAAATGGTAGTTCTTAATTAAAGACAGACATTTGAAGCTTCTGAAACCAGCCGATAAACGAGAGCAGATGTGACATAACCTTTATGTAAAACACAAACTGAATGCTGCATCTTATTTTTTTAAAACCACTTTACCTGAAAAACTTACATCAATTTACATCATCTAGAAACATATAGTTAAATCCCTAATATTGCCGAGCATGCAGTTGGTATCAGCGCCACTCCAGAAATATATATCATCAAGGAGCCACGACCACATGCAGGAGACAGGGGTTTAAATCCCAGTCAGGGTGACTATGCTGTGCTACACCAATAAGAGTCCTTGGGCAAGACTCCTAACACTACACTGGCCTACCTGTAATACGAATAACTTTGTAAGTCACTCTATCAGCTAAATTCTGTAAAATGTAAATGTAAATATGAAGGTTATTAAACACTGCTTGCTTATTTCCAGTACCGCGGTCTGACGAACAGATAGATATGAAGTCTGAAAGAAATCAGAGTAAGGGGTACACATGCACCATGAAGCACAATTACTGTATAAAAAAGCCAGTTCTCATCAGATTTCATAATTAGATTTCTGGGCCTTAATCCAGTCTATGGAGGATAAGAATGTTGTTTAAAGGAGTACTTGAATAATCTGACAATAAGTTAAAAATTAAAAATTAGAGCAACTCATTAATTAAGCTGTTGTTCAGTCAGTGACTTTTCCAGAACTTCCACAAGGTCTAGAGTGACATTTTCTTTCTTAATAATTGATCCCACTTATTTTCTTGTTCATAATTATGCTATCTATCTATCTATCTATCTATCTATCTATCTATCTATCTATCTATCTATCTATCTACAGTTACATAAACACGTAAGAGCTTCTCATCTCTTAAGGTCATAACCAATAGCAGAACTCTACCTAGACTATCCACAGAGCTTGCAAAAAGACTTCAGGACTTCTATGAGGGTTCCTTTTTTGGTGATACCAACACTAATGTACTGGAGTAGACAGTGGGTGCATCGCACTTGCACTCCTAATACTGATCCCAACCAGTTTCTGGGAATGTGATATATGGTATAGATACTGTATAAATATCAAAGCTGAGTATACTCAGAAGCCCATAATGCACACTTAGAACCAGTCGATTTTTAAATATGCTGACATATAATGGACATTATTGTCCCACAGTGCAATGGGAATGGAAAAGAAAGGAAGGAGCTTCCCACGTCTGGATAATTTTGAAGCAATTTTGAGATGAAATGATGTATGAATGTGAGTTTAACCCAAATCCTTCAAAACAGCCAGTAAAACATAAATTTATTCTAGGAAATTGTGTTTTTAAGGGAAGTCCAGCTTGGTATGACATAAGCTTCATCACTTCATGTTTGTAAGAAATTGTGTGATATGCTAATGTTGCGTTTGCTAGACTGCAAAACTTTATGTTAATGCTATTTAGATTAGTACATGGCATATACTGTGTAGTACACAATGAGGAAGCAGCCAGTCTGTTGCCCAGCACTCACATCTTAATGCCTGAAAAAGTTCTAACCCATCCACCTCTCATTTAGAGCACAGGTCAAACCTGGAGCCCTGAAGTCTTTGTTTGGATTCTCTGCACTCAATTCCCAGTTCAAGGGACTTTCCCCCGGATAGGATCTCTTATTGCAGAGAGACTGTGATCTGACCACCCGGCAGCTTAGAGCCCATTAAAAACAAAGTGAGCGGAGGGAGATGGAGAGAAAATATTGACTCATGTTATCCACCGGGGAAGCGCAGAGAGCAGCAGACGCGGAGTTTGTTTTCGCTGGACTGTGTTGGAGGGGCTGTCTGCAGGGAAGTGGGCAGTTGGGTCTGTTGAACATGACATGAAAGCCCACTCTCTTTCAGAGCCTGTAACGGCCATTAGAGCTTAGCGAACACGGCATTTTAACACGGGCCTGTGCACTGAACATGGGTTGTTGTGTATCATGAACCTAGTTCAGTGTTGTAGTGTTCAGTGTACACCAGGAGGTCATTCCTGATCCAGCCTCAGGAAAAAAGAGCACTGAAGTTGAGCCGTCATTTTGGAGTCATTCCCATACGAGCTTGGTTTCCTCTATGGGGGAAATATGTACATGGCTTTTGGAAATTTGCAATGTACAACAAATGTCCCAATGCTGATATGTTCGGTCCTATGTTCCTTTTTCAGCATTACTCAGCACATCATTGGAGCCTCTGAAGTACAAGGTCAGTTGCTGACGACGCTGATGAAATTTGAACGCTCTGTGATGATGTGATTTTCATGTTCAGCTGTAAACTGTAAGGTGTTCAGTAAAGTGTGCAGTCTCCTGCATGTTGAATAGAAATGAAGCTTTCTTTAAGGTCAAACTGAGCAAATAAGTCCAATACCACCTTCCTTCTTATTTGAGTTTTCTAATGCTACCTTAAATGGTGCAGCAATTACATTCTCGTGCCTTAGTCTAGCTGTCCAGTTTCTTGCTCAAACTTACCCATCCCTCATTAAATGACACAGTATTCACATGGATTTTTCCATTCCACCTTAAATGGAACAGCAGAATTACGATGCCTTGGTCTATTGGCCCGATTTCATGTTTGGATCTACCTAATTCCACCTTAAATGGTGCAACAGTTGCATTCTAGTGCCTCAGTCTACCTGTCTTGTTTGAACTTAGCCGTTCCACCTTAAATACCGCAGCAGTTACCTTCAGGTGCCTCAGTCTACCTGTCTTGTTTGAACTTAGCCGTTCCACCTTAAATACCGCAGCAGTTACATTCAGGTGCCTCAGTCTACCTATCCAGGTTCTTGTTCGAACGTATTCCGTCCTCCTTAAATGGTGCAGCCACCACGTTGTAGTAGTTCAGCTTTTTGTTAAAAACTTCCTGTTCCACCTTAAATTGGGCAGCAGTTACAGTCAGGTGTCTCAGTCTACCCGTCCAGTTTGTCATCTGAACTCACCCATTCCACCTTAAATAGTGCAGCCTTAGCTCTTACTGGACGTCACTGATGAAATTTGAACTCTCTGTGAGAATGACGTTCAGCTGTAAACTGTGTTCAGTGTGTGCTGGAACAACCCCAGCATGAAAGACCTGATGGAGGTCGGTGGAGTTCTAGGTGAGGCCAATCTCTGGCACACTTCTGCAATTAGCCCTCCATGAAGTGAAACACCCACATCGACACACTCTAGTGAACACACTGGGGGGCAGTAAGCACACCTGCCCGGATCGGTGGGCAGCCCTATCCACCTCACCCAGGGAGCACCTGGACGTTAAGTGCCTTGCTCAAAGGCATTTCAGTCGTTACTATCAATTCAGGGAATCGAACCAGTGACCCTCCGGGCTGGTTCCCTAACCTTCAGGTAACAACTGCCCCTTACGTACAGGGGCATTCATGTTTTTGGCTTGGTGGGTTTTGAAGGCTTTGAGGTCTAACTGCTGGACCCACCAGCAGCAGTTCTTCATAACAACTCAATAAGTTAGTGACCTGTAGGTTTAACTCCGCTTTCTCTTGTGACTCATGATCTGAGCTGAGATTTCCAAACGGCAGGTTTTCTCAGTGATCAATAATGAAATTGTTTATGATGAAAATGCATCGTTCTTCGTTAGGGCTCTTGATGTGTTTTGTAATACTTGGCCTACAATAAAATGAAATATCGGATCAGGAGCTGGGGAGTTAATATTTCAGCTCGAGTCTTTAAATGCCAGGATTTTATTGCGCTGTTCAGTCTGAAGGCTGAGAACCGCAGGCTCAGCTTTTTGCCATTTGTTCCACTTGACCTAACGCCTTGCACCATCCATTAACCTCATTTGCTAAGCTGACATTTAGGCTTTTGTGTGCAGATGTGTTTAACGGCTGTCTATCTTCACTGCCTATGTCTATATCTACACTCCACAAATATACCCACTCCATTCAGAGCTCCTTCGGAAAAGCTCCACCTGCCAGATTCATGGGCCTGCCAGCCAAAATGAACAACACTGGACTAGCATTGTATGGACAAATCCATACCATCATATACCATAGCAGGTGAACAACGTCACATCGACTAACATAACTAACGTTAACTGGAGTGTGGGTTAGCTAACTGTTGCTCCACCTTAAGTACAGCAGCAGTTGCATTCTGGTGCCTAAGTTTACCTGTCCAGTTTCTTGTTCGAACTTACCTATTCCACCTTAAATGGTGCAGCAGTTACATTCTGATGACTTAGCTTCTTATTCAGATTTTCCTGCTCCACCTTAAATAGAGCAGCAGTTCCATACTGGCACCTCAGTCTACCTCTCCTAATTGTATGCACCACTTTAAACGGTGCATTTAATGTAACTGCAGCATCATTTAAGGTGGAACTGGAAAATGTGAACACGAAGCTGGAGAACAGGAAGTCAACTTTCACCTTTGTGAGAACCTCTCTCAAACTTTGTTGCCCAGATCGTCTCGTCTTTGGATGGATCTTGGTTCTATCTATCTATCTATCTATCTATCTATCTATCTATCTATCTATCTATCTATCTATCTATCTATCTACCTACCTACCTACCTACCTACCTACCTACCTACCTACCTACCTACCTAGCTAGCTAGCTAGAAATTAAACAGACAGGCTTTATTTTGGGCTTCATTACTCCCCTCTATTGGAGAGATCTGATGCCCTCTTGTGGACCCAAGCTGTATTTCAGAGCCCAAAGGTTTAATCCGCCGCTAAGCTTATTCCAACACTACTTTTGATCCCGCCTTTATTCGTGTGCTAATGTGATTCCATATAATTATGCCCGTATCCGGTGTTCCTCTCTGGGTCTAGTACAGTTCACAGAGTGGAAAGGAACCGAAATCACTCACTGAGAAACTTTCTTCAAATTGGCACATTTGCTCCAGCGCTTCCTTTTGGCTTAAAATATGATCAAACCTGCCAGGTACGTTTTTAAAGGTTTCTGTTTTTTTCCCCTCTTTTTGCTGGTGAATAATGAATGCTTAGAAGAAGCATCTACATATTTCAGGAGAAACGGGTTACCCGCTGAATATGACATCATTTGCACTATAAAGCTGTAAAGGAGCTGATTGGTCTCTATTTTGGCTGTAACTCAGATGTAACCCAGGTCGTTAAGTTCTATCAGCACACTGAGATGGCCCTTTTGACAAGATCGCATTTGATCCTGCCTCCAAAGGGAAACGGAAAAGCAAACGCACTCGTCAGGACGGCGATGACGTGACGAAGGTCATCTTACTTCGTGAGCGTTGGGTTTACCCCTCACCTAAGGAACGCTATACAGTTTATCATTGGGAAATAAGACCATCGCTCCTTGTTTTGGATCCTCTAGTGGTCAATAGAAGATGCCTGGGAGTCGCAGTGGTACATGTTCATTCCAGGCTAAAGGTATAGAGACACGTTTTCTTCAGTTTGTATACATACATGATACGTGTGAGGAATGAAATGTCTGTGTTCACTGAATGGATTCCACAAGACTGGGAATGTGAACCGCTGAGAAACTTAATATGTCAACAAACTCAAGAATGAATAGAAACTATTTAGCTTGTAGATTAAGAATAAATCCTTGACCTTACATATGGTAAGGTCTATCTTCAGATTTAAACTCCATAGTAGATCCTAGGGGCCCCACTGCAAAAACAAAACCCAGACCCTGCCTATATACACTCATCATCAAAAAATAGAACAGTTGGATTGCAGTGCTGTTGGGAAGAAAGATAAAGGTTACCAGGAACAATGCACGATGATCAGTTTAGACTGATATGGGGAATATTTATTGAGCTACACATACAGAAGTAGTGTCTCCCAGTATGCTGTTGGGGCTGCCATCTTTGCTAACCCAACATGCCAGATGTCTCGACATAGAGCTGTAGAGGTTCCTATTGGTGTCCTGTAATAATCCATCCCATGCAGCTTGAATATTCCTGCAGATAGAGTGGTAGGGGTGGAGGTGGAGCAATACCAGGCCTTCTGGTGGTGTGACACGTGACAACAAACTGCCCATCTTGGCGCTGACCATGGTGCCTCCACACATGGATTGGTTGGTAGTCTCCACCAAAACAAATTCTGTGTCACTCCATGACAATCTGGCAAGACACCTTTGCAGTCTTTGGTGATGTTGATGTGGTGTTAAGGGCAGTAGTCGAAACATGTCTGCGTGCATGTAGTCCTGGGTTGTGCAGCCGTCTGCCAATGCTGAATGTTTGGAATCATGGCTGTTGGGTCAGTCAGTTGCTATTGGTATGGACCAAACAAATTGGTGTTCTAAAGTAGGCCAGTGATGGGCGTATATTGATAAGTTATGGTAATTAGCACTATAATGGGGTCCAGTAAAGATCGTGATGGACCTGGTCATAATGGCCCAGACCAACTACCCTGTCCACACCGTTGGTAGTTATGCCATTAAACCTGCACCAGTTACACCAAAACTCAATTGGGGTGCTTGTTGCCCAAAGCCAGTTTAACCCTACGTCTAGACAAATGGTTTTACATGGGGACTCACCCCTGGCACTGCGGTTTGCGATTTAGTCCAAGATCAGACTTGTCCAGACCATGTCCAGAAAACAAGCACATAGGGCCGGGGTTGAGTTACCCTAGCCCAACACTAAAAAGAATTTTCTGATTTACTGTTGGTTCGTCAATTGCTTCCTAGATCTGGCTTAATCCTTGTCCAGGAAACCATAAGGTTTAAGGCTAGTCCTGGACTGCATTTCCTTTTCAACTGACAACCTCCATTCATATTGCCATGTAGTCCATGACTGGCCTTCATCCCTGCATGGGAATTGGACCCTTCGAGTCAATGGCAATTCTTGAGTGTGTTGAGGCCCTAGACAAAAACTCACAGGGACTCTGTGTGGGGACCCAACCAGCAACCAAAAAATTCATCAATCTTCTGGGTTGCAGGGGATGCAGGAGCATATAGCAGTGCTCCATAGCCAGAAGGCAGGAAACACCCATGACCGGGCATATTAAAAAACTCAATTAAAAAATATACTCCTGGGCCCCCACCCTACTAGCTTGGGGCCCTGAGCAGTTACCTGTCCTGCCTTAGAGTTTATGTTTATGTACCAGAAATGTTCATAAGTCAGTTAATGCCAGTTCAGGTCAAATCTAAGGTCTCTGTGTTGTGAATCCAAGTCTAGTCTTGGGTCTTTACTAAAGTATTTAGGTTTAGCCTGGTGATTTGCCGCAGGCACTGTACAGTGAATTGGTAAGCCCCCCACCTGTCAGTTTCAAAAGCAAGCCTTTAATATGGAAGACCCTTCAGTCTGAAGGCCAGAACTGAGGAGCTACATACAGTGTTTAAAGGACTGGAGGAGTCATTGAAGGGTTTAGTACGTATGCTAGCTGAATCTGTAACTTACTACATCTCCAACTGGATTAGCCGACAACTCTGCTAAATCAGCCAGCGTCTTTTTTGCTACAACAAGCTCTAGATGTCTCTCATTCCTTTCCCTATGTGTAGCCCTTCAGTTCTGTCCTTCAAATTTAAGAGCTTTTCTGAAACGTATGACTCGTTATTTGAGACCATGTTGAACCTGATGGCACGGAAAGGTGGAGGACAACAGCGTTGCAGCAGTGAATGTGCCTGACTACAGAAAAAAACTGGCAGGCAAAGTCCAATATCGCATGTTGGAATGAAAGGGTTTTTCTTCTTTGGTCGCAAAGAGGGTGCCACACCTAATTAAAACCTGTTTATTTATTTATTTATTTGTTTATATAAGGGGAATCTATACGCAGGGAGGGGGTTCAGGAAGCACAGGGGGATAGGGGCTCAGCAGTTGTTGGGGACATTGGGTTCAGGGGTGGTCAGGGTGTTTAGGAAGGGCAGGAGATAGGGGGTTCAGCGGTGGATGGGGACAGGTGGTTCAGTGGTGATTGGGAGGTTGAGAAAGACTAGGGGGATGGGGGTTCAGCAGTGGATGGGGGACAGGGGTTTCAGGGGTGGTCGAGGGTTTAGGAAGGGCAGGGGGATAGGGGGTTCAGCGGTGGATGGGAACAGGGGGTTCAGTGGTGGATGGGGCACAGGAGTTTCAGTGGTGGATGGGGAACGGTGGGTTCAGTGGTGGATGGGGTTCAGGGGTGGATGGGGTTCAGGGGTGGATGGGGGACAGGGGGTTCAGTGGTGGATGGGGTTCAGGGGTGGATGGGGGACAGGGGGTTCAGGGGTGGATGGGGACAGGGGGTTCAGGGGCGGACGGGGGACAGTGGGTTCAGCGGTGGACGGGGGACGGGGTTCAGCGGTGGACGGGGACAGGGGGTTCAGGGGCGGACGGGGGACAAGGGGTTCAGGGGTGGATGGGGCACAGGAGTTTCAGTGGTGGAGGGGGGACAGGGGCTTTAGGGGTGGATAGGGCATAGGCGTTTCAGTGGTGGATGGGGGACAGGGGGTTCAGGGGTGGATGGGGTTCAGGGGTGGATGGGGGACAGCGGGTTCAGCACTGCTCCTTTAGGTCTCAATTCCAAACGGAGTTATGAGTCAACGTGCAGCTCCAGCGTGCCTCGAGCCACTGGTGTGCGAAATGAATGGTGCGCGTGTGTTAAGGAACTGGTGACACTTTGCTGCCTGTACTTCACTTTCAGGTTCTAAACCCATCCATTATGCATGCGCTAGTTTAATGATTTATTAATTACAGACTCAGTACACAGTTTTAGTCGTCGGCGCAGACTGAATTACTTGTGTTACCTGCCTGATTTTATGGGATGCATGCCTTTTGGTTTTTTGTGTATTGGAGCCATACTGGGAATGCTCAACATTTGCTTTAATCCACCCTAAAAAGACGACATGCCAGGCAGCTGCGATTAATAATTCACTAAACCCAAATAATGGCCCTCAGTTACGGTGATGACATGCCTAAGATCAGAGGACTGAGATAAAAAGCAGGCTTTGCGGTAGCATGATTAACGCCGTGAGTTATGATACCATGTGTTAAAGCCATTAATATTCCAGAGCCACAGACCGTACGCTTGCTACATTGTTCTTCTCTATGTAGCCTACACATGTGCTGTGTTCAGTCAGGGTGTTGAGCATGAAAGGTCAAGCCCATTTAAACAACAAAGAGATCAATTTTCACTTCGATAATTAGTGAGAGTGTTAAGAGGAGGTGTTTCGGCGTTCAGCGTTTTTATTTATTAATTTTCTGAAAAATAATGAGACGTTTCTGTTGGGAATTTATTCTAGCTCACATGACAGAATATGTTCAGAAACTCACAGTGAGTCTGGACTGTAAACTCCATCACTCCATTATGCTCCTTAGCAAGTCACTAGTTATTCACCTAGGAGTAGGAAAGCAATAGCTACAGTGGGGCTTGAAAGTTTGGGAACCCTTTAGAATGTTCTAAGTTTCTGCCTGACCTTTATCAGACTTTCACACAAGTCCTAACAGTAGATCTACATTTACAGCATTTAGCTGACGCTCTTATCCAGAGCAACTTAGAAGTAGTGTTAGGAGTCTTGCCCAAGGACTCTTATTGGTGTAGCACAGCACAGTCACCCAGACCAGGATTTGAACCCCAGTCTCCCACATAGTGGTGGTGACTCCCTGGCGGGTAGTGGTGTTGGAGTTACACCAACCCCGCCTCTCAGATAAGGAGAACCCAATTAATCAAATGAGACAAACTTATTACACCTGGTCGTTTATTTATTGAGGAAATCCCATAGCCAATATTGAGCCTTTGCCTTCAGTATCTGGTGTGACTGCAGCAATAACTTAACACAACTGAACATTTCCGGTGCTGCACATTAGCTTTTTAGCCTGTTCCTTCATATGAAACGACTTCAAGTCTGTTATGTTGGTGGGCTTCCCCCTATGAACTACTCGCTTCAGGCCCTTCCACAACATTTCCATTGGATTGGACTCAGGACTTTGGTTTGGTCAATTCCAAAACATCCACCTTATTCTTCCTTAACTGTTCTTCAGTAAAACGACTTGTGTGTTTAGGATCGTTGTCTTGCTGTATGACCCATGATCTCCCAAGATTCAGCCCCCAGACAGATGTCCTGATGTTTCCTCTAGAATTTGTTGCTATTAATCAGAATTCATTGTCCTATTAATGATGGCAAGTCATTCTGGCCCAGATGCAGCAAAACAGGCCCATGCCATGATACTACCACCACCATGTTTCAGATGGGATAAGGTTCTTATGCTGGAACACAGCGGTTTTCTTTCTCCAAGCATAATGCTTCTCATTTAAACCTAAAATAATGAATTGCTGCATTACTTAACCATATAATAATGCTTATTAACATTCTTCGTCCCATTAATAAATGTTCCCTTATAGCCACATACACCACTGAGTCACATTATTATGACCACTTCCTACTTTCGACAGCGGCAGCATGTATCTCATGAAGGATGCCACGTTTCACTCACCCATATGGAAGGCACTCTTACCGATATGGGTATGAATCCATACTTATTGATTGTCTTCCTTGGGGTGGATGGGATCTTCCCGCAAGACAATGCGACATGGCACAGGGCCAGGATGTCCAACATAGGTTGGAAGAGCATGACCAAGACTTCCAAGTTCTACCCTAGTCCCTTGATTCCCAAGACTTGAACCCAATTGAGCATCTGTAGGTTTCACTCTATGAGTACTTCCTAAAGCGCCCTACCATGGCTGTGGGATGTACTGCAGTTAGCATGACAGTGGATATTAGCTAGTGGTCATGGGAATATGATTCAACAGTGCATATATTAGTTCCATAGTGAATATATAGTTATATATAGAACGGGAGGTCAAGTAATTTAAGGTTGCTTCATATTGTTATTTGAGGTAATGATAGCATTAGTGGGTTTCACCTCTGTTCTCCATCCTGCAGAATGGGGTTCCAATCCCCACCTGGGCATCCACCCTAGACTATACTAATAAGCGTCCTTGGACAAGACTCCTAACACTGCCGTCGCCTGGCTGTGTGTAAATGTAAACCGTAAGTCGCTCTGGATGAGCTAAACAAATGTAACACACTGGTTGTTATTCTTTGCTGCTTTTTTTCTCCTGGTTCTTTTTTCTTCTGTCATTCCGCAGTGAGCCACTTCAGCCGTATCTTTGCCGCGCTTGCTCAGAAGCCTGTTTAATTAATTGTAACCGAGTGTCTGCATGTTGGACAGATGAAAAGAGGGGAGCTTTCAAGTTGCGCGCAGTAAAATGATGGGCCGGTGGAAAAGAGCGATATTGTGCCATCCACCGACTCTGCCACTCTAATTTAATTTCCCCACGGCAATCAGGGAAGTGCCTTATCTGGGAATAATCACATTCATTATAGCTGCAGAGAGCCGCCGTGTCACGATTACGCCAACATCGCTTTAGCTGAGCCCCACACACACACACACCCAAGCCCCTAACCAGGCCGCCATACTGCCAACGTTACAAGCCCGAAGCTTTTCAAACGCACTTTTGCCAGGACCTTTTTCAACATCTGGTGGTGACAGATTGACACCAAAGGAAACAGGCGTTCCCCTCCCAACAAGCCCACGTTCTCCCGCGTTAACTTTGAGCTCCATTCTTCAACTGTCAGTTCGACGCCGTCTACTTTATAGAGCCATCGGCTTATTATGTACAATAACAATCTACATCTAATGTATTGTCCTACCAGACAGGTGGTTGTACCTGCCGGTATTGATGTTCCAGACAAAAGCGTGGGGGCGGGGGCTGCTTTTCCTGCTAAAGATGAGTTTGAGCGATTTTAAGTGAACATGTCACGCACCTCCGTGCCTTCAAACCATTAAAACAAACCCCCAGCCTTTCAGGGCGCGCTGCTCTACGGTGTTCCTGTGACGTTCCTGTTTTAAATGATGGGTTTTCAGCCGTCACTGTGCAATTTGTTGAGCGTTTTTGACTTTAGGAGCAAGCAACCCAACGGCTAAATCTGACACAAGTTTGGTGAATATCTTGTGAGCATGATTTCATCCATTAGGAAAAAATATGGATTGGACTCAGGACTTTGGTTTGGTCAATTCCAAAACATCCACCTTATTCTTCCTAACTGTTCTTCAGTAAAACGACTTGTGTGCTTAGGATGGTTGTGTTGCTGTATGACCCATGATCTCCCAAGATTCAGCCCCCAGACAGATGTCCTGACGTTTCCTCTAGAATTTGCTGCTATTAATCAGAATTCATTGTCCTATTAATGATGGCAAGTCATCCTGGCCCAGATGCAGCAAAACTAGCCCAAGCCATGATACTACCAGCACCATGTTTCAGATGGGATAAGGTTCTTATGCTGGAACACAGCGGTTTTCTTTCTCCAAGCATAATGTTTCTCATTTAAACCTAAAATAATGAATTGCTGCATTACTTAACCATATAATAATGCTTATTAACATTCTTCGTCCCATTAATAAATGTTCCCTTATAGCCACATACACCACTGAGTCACATTATTATGACCACTTCCTACTTTCGACGACGGCAGCATGTATCTCATGAAGGATGCTACGTTTCACTCACCCATATGGAAGGCACTCTTACTCTCACTCTTTTCCAGACAAAAGCGTGGGGGCGGGGGGCTGCTTTTCCTGCTAAAGATGAGTTTGAGCGATTTTAAGTGAACATGTCACGCACCTCCGTGCCTTCAAACCATTAAAACAAACCCCCAGCCTTTCAGGACGCGCTGCTCTACGGTGTTCCTGTGACGTTCCTGCTTTAAATGATGGGTTTTCAGCCATCACTGTGCTGAGCGTTTTTGACTTTAGGAGCAAGCAACCCAACGGCTAAATCTGACACAAGTTTGGTGAATATCTTGTGAGCATGATTTCATCCATTAGGAAAAAATATGGAGCAAACAGAAATAAAGTTGAGCTGGTGGTGCTGACAGGTGGAGGACATTTCTGTGGAATGGGGAGGAGATTGAGCAACGGAAATTGCGTGTTAATGCTCCTCGATGGTTTGATGCATCATTTCAGCTGAAGCTGGCAAGCAGTCAAGTCAACCTCGGTGCTAGCATGACGCCCACACACAAAGCAACTCGTATCTGATGCTGCAGTTACCTGTTCTAAAATTCCAGAGGACTGCAGGAGGAGCTTCAAACCAGGAGCAGCGGGGCAGCAGGAGATCAGGCATGGACTGACTACCAAGTCCTTCTATAAGGGAACAGCTTCGTGAAGAACCTGGTTTATTCAACTCCCAGCCAATCACCCACCACCCACCTGACATGTCTTGTGTCTGTAGCTGTTTATAATTATTGATTGTTATTAATAACATGGCAGCTTTATTATTGAGACTGTATGGTGCAAAACTAACAGGCCATACAGGTTTGACCAAGGTCGGTAAGTTTGACCAAGGTTTGACCGTTCATTGATAGTGGCTAGCCTGTCCAAGGTGATCCTTCCTTCCACCCAGTGAGCACTGGGATAGGCTCCAGCTACATCCTGACCACGACCCAAAAGGACAAGCAGCCTAGAAGATGAATGAATGAATGAATGAATTACACTGATCACAAAAACAAGCTGCACCCAGAAGGAATCAGTCAACAGTAGTAAAACGTGGCGATGCAAATGACTCAAGTTTCATGCTTGGCTGTGCATGTGACATTACCAAGGACGGGCCTATCACTGTAACTGACTGACCCAACAGCCATGACTGTGGACATTCAGTGAGCAGTGATGCCTCCATGAGGCCTCCCATTAGTGTCAGCACCATTAGCAGATGGATGCACGACGCAGGACTACATGCACCCAGACCATTGCGACGACTGCTCTTAACACCACGTCAGCGTCACCAAAGACTGCAATGGAGTCATGCCAGACTGTCATGTGGTAGGTCACAAAGGCAGCTGGTCAGTGTTAGTGACGAGTCCTGCTATTGGGACCCATTGGAGGGTGTACATCACGCTGTACTGACCGGTGGAGTTTGGCTTTGTTCTAAGATCTCAGCAGATCTCCATTTTCCTCTAGTGTACCAATGACTACAATAAACAGTCATGTGTGGCTGGTCAGTTACTCTTATTGTCACCGAGTTAGGACATTGTCTATGTCTCTGGTTCTCCGGATCTCCACCATGGGTGAGCATCTTGGCACAGCTAAGTCATATACAAATTTGCCAGATTCCAGAATGTAAACCTCTGGTTCCCTAAAGACTAGGAATGTGATCCAGGAAGGTCAGATTTTTGTGTCATTCATAGCAAAGCATTCCTAACACTGTGATAATCTGAAGTCGAGCAATACCTAGTCTGTACTTCTGGGATTAAGCGAATATGAAGCTACACAACACAAAGTGACAACTGTGAGTTTTAAGCATGCCTTTAGCGTCCATTACTCGCCACATTAGCCTCATAACTCTCAAAGTGGGAAATCTGTAAAGTCAAAGTATCCAGAATTCCAAGCTAAGGAGTTAAATCAGGTGTATACTGGCTTTGTGCCGTGCACTGAGGCCCTTAAAGAATGCAGTCTGGCTCTCAGACTATGAGTCATCTCGGACAGTGTCCAGATCCAGCGGTCGGTCAGTCGCACTGGCCCGTGACTGAGACGTCATCGGTGAGACATGCAAGGTGGGGCATGCAGTTGACAAGGGTGCCTTGTGACATCATATGTCAACGGATAACTGTCGCAGTGCGGGGGCCCAGGGTGGGGGACAACATAGGAGGAGGTTGAAAAGTTTTACCTATGAAATCATAAACATCAAACTTCAGTCCCTGTAGCTTTGGGAACGACCCAGTCTCGTTTGCTCTGTGTAACATACTCATCTAGCAGATATATCATTTCAGAGAGAAGTGGCATCATCAAGGGCTTTACGTATACCATTCAGAGCCGCACTACCTTCCTCATGTCTACAGTAAAGGGGTCAGACACAGGTTGTAAATTAGGAACAGGCTTGGATTTCAAAGCAGCACTACACATTCACGCAGACACATTGTTTTCTGAGCTCAACATTCTTGGAAAACATCTGGTAGACATATATTTAAAGCTGAGCTCCAGAAAACGGAGAGGTAAATATAGATGGTTCAGGGCAGAGGCTCATTAGTATTGATGAAAGATGTTGCTCTTGGTCATCTGTATGGAAAGCATGCTTTGTTTTGATTCATGTGAACTCTTATTAGTACTTTCATTTAGCCATTCAAATGTAATTACACATTCAATTACACAGTTCTTACCTAATGGATTGCGCTCTATTTACCCTGTATTGACTCTATCAATAGTCATCATAGAGATTGGAACCAGCGGTGTACAGTAACTCAGTAAGTGTAATGCGTTAGTGTACTGTAAGTAGTGTGTGGGTGTACAGTAACTCAGTAAGTGTAATGTGTTAGTGTACTGTAAGTAGTGTGTGGGTGTACAGTAACTCAGTAAGTGTAATGTGTTAGGTACTGTAAGTAGTGTGTGGGTGTACAGTAAATTAGTAAGTGTAATGTGTTAGGTACTGTAAGTAGTGTGTGGGTGTACAGTAAATTAGTAAGTGTAATGTGTTAGGTACTGTAAGTAGTGTGTGGGTGTACAGTAAATTAGTAAGTGTAATGTGTTAGGTACTGTAAGTAGTGTGTGGGTGTACAGTAAATTAGTAAGTGTAATGTGTTAGGTACTGTAAGTAGTGTATTGGTGTACAGGGGCAGTCCAGGGGGTTTAATGCCTTCTAATGTGATTCTCTGGGGCGTCCAGTGATTCTCTGGAGGCCATTAAGTCACAGTGCGTCTGTCTGACTCCTCATGTCTGAGAGTGGACTCAGGTCTCCACAGTTCTCCAGATTACAGTGTCGGCTTGCAGCTGATAAAGACACAGCTTTGAGGCTGGAGACCGGAGTCTGAGCAGACTCTGGAATTCACTCCCAGCATTCTGATAAAAACGGGAACTTCCAGCTCGTTTTTATGAAGAACAAAGCAAGGAAAATAATGTGCTTTTTTTTGCTGCCTCTTGGCCTCATCAGTTTCAATGGCCCTCTCCACGGATGAGCTGATTTTCCCTCATGCTGCTCATGAGAGAGAGGGACGACCAAACGAGGAAAACACCCATCCTGCTGAAGAGGAACAATTTAAAGAAGGAATTTCAGAAATCAGCAACAGCCAGTGTGGAATACAGCAAACATAAAAAGCCAGGCATAGACGAGAGTGATTGGCAAAGTGTTCCGATGCTGGAATACTCACCGCACTTTACATCTGACCAAGCCGAGAATGGAACCCATACAAGGCTTACCTACTAGACATATGAAGCTTCCTAGTCTTGTAATTCCACACTGTCAATCAATCAATCAATCAATCAATAGTTATTTGTATAGTGCTTTTTACAACCAACGCTGTCTCAAAGCAGCTTCACAGAAAATCAGTTTGTTATAAAAGAAAACACTGAGGTAATGTACAGACATAGGGATGTAGGGGGGCACCGGTTCCAAGCCCCCATTGAGCAAGCCAGAGGCAACGGTGGCGAGTAAAATTCCCTTGAGTGAGGAAGAAACCTCGAGAGGAACCAGGCTCAAGGACGGAACCCAACCTCCTCTACATTAGAAGCAGTTTAGAACATCTATTAGACCCAGTCTGATTAGATCCAGTCTGTTTAGTCCAGGATGGAGTAACTGCAAGATGGAGCCGACCCATAGATAGAGTGAAACTCAAATCTCTGGTCTCCTTTAAGGTCATTCATTCTTCATATGACCTCCACATTTATGTATTCCTTATACACTACATCGCCAGAAGTATTTACCCGTCTGCCTTCACACACATATGAACCTGAGTGACATCCCATTCTTAATCCATAGGGTTTAATATGATGTCGGCTCACCCTTTGCAGCTATAACAGCTTCAACTCTTCTGGGAAGACGTTCCACAAGGTTTAGGAATGTGTTTATGGGAATTCTTGACCATTCTTCCAGAAGCTTATTCACGAGGCCAGACAATGATGTTAAACAAGAAGGCCTGATTCGCAGTCTTCGCTCTTATTCATCCTCAAGGTGTTCTATTGGGTTGCCAGACAGGTATGCACGATTCGTCAATCCAGAGAACGTGTCTCCACTGCTCTAGAATCCGGTGGCGGCGTGCTTTACACCACAGCATTTGACGCATTGCATTCCACTGCACTTGATGATGTAAGGCTCGGCCATGGAAACCCATTCCATGAAGCTCTCTATGCAATGTTCTTGAGCTAATCTGAAGGCCACATGAAGTTTGGACATCTGTAGTGACTCACCCTGCAGAAAGTTGGTGACCTCTGCGCACTATGCCGCTGATCCCGCTCTGTCATTTTACATGGCCTACCACTACGAGGCGCTGTCATTCCCAATCGCTTCCACTTTGCACTGTGGAATATTTCATAGTAAGGAAATTGGATGACTGGACTTGTGGCACAGGTGGCATCCTATCACCGGACCACGCTGGAGCTCCTGAGAGCTTGACCCATTCTTCACTAATGTGTGTGGAAGTCTACATGCCTAGGTGCTTGGTTTATACACCTGAGGCCATGGAAGTGTTTGGAACACCTGAATTCCATGATTTGGGCAATATAGTGTAGGTTGAATATTCTCCCACAGTTCCTGCAGGTTGTGTGGTAGGGGGTGGAGGAGTGACCCCAGGCCTTCTGGACATGTGACACATGACAACATGCCATCGTTGCTGACCATGGTGCCTCCATACACATACGTTGGTGGTCTCCACCAAGACAAAAGCGGCCAATGTGGAGGACAAGGTGAAGCAGAGCGCTTCCCCCACTGCTTGCTTAGATGATATAAAGTGATAAAAGCATCAAATAATGCACTAATCTGATTTACGATCGTAAAGTCTTTCTGTAATAGCCGGTGTGGCCAGTCCGAGTGACCATAATGTCTGATTACAGAAACTTACTGCAATATCCAGTGCGGCCATTATGTTCAAAAACCTATAAAAGTAAAAAATGGTGGCCAGGTTTCTGGCAGACCTTTGCGCAGTTACCTGGCATAGATAATAAAATAAGATTCATTTTAGCTCCAGAGTGGTGAGACGGCCGTGCTTCGTGCCGCTCGTCTGTGCCAAGGATTTCAGACACAGTGGTAAAATCAATAGTGCTGATGGCGAGGCTCCTCCTGCACCACGCGTCCTGACGTCCTTTTCATCTGCTTGAAATATGGGCAGATGCAGCCTCCACTTTATTAGATTGTGTTACGCAAATGGACAGTGACACAGACAAGGGGCAGCGCCTCGTCCATGTGTGACTGGATAACAGGTACATGAAAAGCCCAGCTTTCTCTGACGGGCACTCGGAGACACTTACCGGGTGCTTTCATGTTAGAACTGTTCTAGTTCTAAAGGCACCTGGGACACTTTATTAGGCACAACTACCTCATATCTACACCGGTTGCCCAATTGATCAGCTCCACGTACCATACAGGACCACTTTGTAGGTCTACAGTTACAGACTATAGTCTTGTTACCCTGTTCTTCAGTGGTCAGGATCCCCACCGGGGGCCACCCCAGAGCAGGTATTATGTGGGTGGTGGATCATTCTTAGCACTACAGCGACACTGAACACTGACACTGGTGTGTGTTGCCCTCAGACACAGTCGAGAGTGTTTGAATACTGTGTCCACTCACTGTCCACTTTATTAGACACACCTACCTGGCTGGTTCACCTTGTAGGTTTACAGAGAGATGGTAGCTCATCTGCTGCTGCACAGTTTGGGTTGGTTATCCTCTAGTCCTTTATCAGTGGTCACAGGATGCTGCCCATAGGATGCTGCCCACAGGACACTGCCCCTAGGGGACATATGATATTTCCTAACTGGCTGGAAGGCGCTGTCTCTTATACAACAGAGAAAGAATCTGAGATGTTTCAGATTTGAATGCTTCAGGTTTATCTTTAGCATTACTGAACACTGTGGACACAGACTGGACACCTAAGTAGAAACACCTAAGATGCTGGTCCACCTTAAAGGTGATCCTATTGTTTTCTATGAAAGGGTTGGGTTTATAGGGGGCACAGAGGAGAATGCAGTCACTCCACAGCAAGAAGGGACTGGGTTGGGTTGCCTGGTTGGGTGACCAGGGTCCTTTCTGTCTGGAGAAAGGGACTTTCCTCCCACGCTGCAACGACATGCAGTGTCGAAGATGCTAAATTGGCCCTAGGTATGAGTGTCTTTATATCTGCATTGTGATTGATTGGTGCCCCCCGACCCCCACTCCCCCTGCAACTCAGGAGGATAAATGGTTTATGATAGTGAATGCCTGAGAATGCCTCTATAGTACTGCATTGTAGCATCCTCTCTTGGAACAGGGGGTGGATGATCCAGGCCACATCAATGTTCAGTCACTCTGTCATCAAAGAATGGGGTTAGATTTGGTGGACCCCTTCTCTGGCACATTTCTAAGGGGGTTTCCTGTAGACTGGCATTTTAGCCACTGCTGGTAGACCCGTATGACCGTTCGCTTCCATACACCTGCAGATTCAGCTACTTCTTTCACACTACGGTCTTTGGCCACGCCCAAATGCAGTCACTCCTTTTAGCCAATCATTAACATCTGCTCTGAAGCCATTTTCCACACATGGGACGAGACATTCCCTGCACTGTACCACCTCTTCTCAATCTATGGATCCCGTCACTCACACCCCGCAGGTATTTATAGCCCCATCGTCCTGATGCAATGCCATCTGGAGTAGCCTGAAGTTACCACCACCTTAAACACTCAAGGTGACTTTGTCTTTTCTGTTCTTTCCAGTCTTTTATACTGGAGGACTCGATTTTGGGGGATCTTCTATTGGACTTGGTCTTGACTCTGTCTTGCTTTTATTTGGCCTTGACTTGGATTTTGGACAAGCCATGATCTTGGACTTGTCTTGGACCCATTGTTGTTGGTCTTGACTATAGCCCAATCATGAACAAGCCATTAAGAGGCCTAAAGACTCAAACAGAAGACAGGGCACTGTGGAGAAAGACGAGTGAAAGGTGTTAACTGCCTGAAACTCCAGTCAGGAACCCTGTCCATGGCGAGCTTGCTTTGTGAGACTGATCCCAGGAATGAAGTATGGATACATCAATTTGTCGTCTTCGTAAGAATTGAGTGGAACTGATGCACACGTACGAAAAGAAGGAAGGTCTGCAATCTTTATTTCAACCTGAACTGAAATAAGCCGGCGACTTCGTCATTTTCAAAAGTTTTTTCTTTGAGATGTCATTTTTTATAAGACACTTGGCACCTTGGACGTTGACCACTGGCCATGATGAAATCCTCACGCTCAGATTAAAGAAGACTCTATTTGGACCATGATCTCCATTTCTGCCAGCACCTCTGATTTAACTTCCCATGCCACAAAAGAAAGGCCTAAAGCGAGTGGAGTGTAATCTAGATTGAATCATGGACATGCTCCTGTCCAGACTCCCCCGGGGGGCCAACAGGGGCTGCTTCTGACACGAGCCCTGACTTTTGTAAAGTGAAGTCAGTGCCGTCTCCTCACCTTCCTCCAGTTGCTCGTCTTCCTCTGCCTTAACGGGAGTCGACATGCTGTCGCCTCGGTCCCGCAACCATGACACCAGCAAGAGCCTTTCTGTCAATCTCCATTCCTCAGTGTCTCTTCAAATAAACAAACAAACAAACAAATAAATAAATAAACGAGCACATTTCTTCACCAACTTCTCTTCCCCACCCGAGCCCCTCCTCTTCCTTTAGCCATCTTTCTTGTCCATAGCTGCTTTGCTTTTTTTTCCTCCTCAGCCATCTTTCTTTTTCGTTATCATCATTCTTTTCCCTTGACCCACATCCAAGCGGCCTTTTGTCTCTTTTATTGTCCTGCTGTCCGCGGCGCTGTAATCGATCTTGGTCCTCTCCGTGTAACTTTATCCTCATTGTTCGGTGTAGCTGTGCAGCAGAAGAATAAAGGAGCAATGAAGCCGCCACAGAAATCAGCCACATTCAGGAGCTTTTTTGGATTTTAGGATTCTGAACAAAATAATTGCAGTGGACGTAACAGTAAGCTGTTCTATGAGCCCTAGTCAATATCCATTAGTCTCTGCTTTGAAGTCTTCACTAGCTGCTCTCCGTACCAATCCGAACACCAGCAATCAGCAGGTATGAATACCTTGATGTTGTGTTGATCATTAGGGATGGCTCGATACCACTTTGTCATTGGTGATACTGATACTGATACCACAGCCAATATCTGCCGATATCTCCCAACTCTGATACCATCTTTTCCCCTGTTAGTAATACATATGTCTGGAGGCACTTATTTAACCTATTTAACTTATGTATTGGATTCGATAGTAGTTTGTTTTGCCTTAGTTCTTTTGTTCATTCTGTTTAGCACCACCTAGTGGTAAAAGCATTTAAGTGCACTAACAGGAACAGGAATTTCCATTGTTTGCCATGGACTGTTGCCTTGTACATGTTGCAGTCCTGTCAATCCTGTGCTTTAAAACCCACAAAATGGCTTCATCCGTAAGTCTTGTCCTGCTTACATCTTTCTTTACATGTTTGTGACATGTATTTCTTTGGTTTGGTACATGGCTTTGGAGTATGCTTTATATATACATATACATATATACATATACATATACATATACATATATATATATATTGGCAGCTTCTTCTGGATGTACAATAACTATATTTCAGTTCTTAAGGATACTTACCTGTATGTGTATGTGTGATGTGTGTTCTTTTTCAGTTTTACACAAACGTATATCACGTTCCATCATTAAATCCTGCCAAATTCAGCAACATGCTTGTTCCTTGGAGGATTTCTGGAGTATATGTTGTGTAGCTAGCTGTATAGCTGAAAAATGCGTTACACGAAACCACTTTTAGCAAGGATAGCATAAGTTATTTATGGGGCAGTCGTGGGCTGGAGGTTAGTGAACCACCCTTGTGACCGGAGGGTTGCCGGTTCGATTACCTGAACTGCCAGTAACGACTGAGATGCCCTTGAGCAAGGCACCTAACCCCCAACTGCAACCCGGGCGCCGTGGATAGGGCCGTCCACCGCTACGGGTAAGTGTGCTCACTGCCCCCTAGTGTGTGTGTTCACTAGCATGTTGGTGTTTCACTTCACGGATGGGTTAAATGCGGAGGCTAGATTTCCCCACTGTGGGATTAATAAGATCTTAATTTATTTAACATTCTATTCAAGCAGTAAACTACATACACTCATCCTCAAAAATGTTGTTGCACAAATGGTTGTACACAGTATAGTTATCCCAAAACTATTTTATTCCACGATGTTATTATTGTAGTTAGAAAACCCACCAATCTGATTTCAGGTTTCATTATCAGGTCAATATCGCCACATCCAAAGCCAGAACCAGCAGGGTAGCGCTTGTCCTGAGTCCCATCCCTGAGGGGTCCATAGACATGATCAAATGTAAATAAATAATAGTAATAAAATGTGGATTAATGAACCAAAACATTTTACTGCTGTCATATGAAAAACATGAATCTCCTTTAAAGGGTAATCATATTACAGGGAGGCCCATGTAGGGTTAGGAGTCTAGCACAGCATAGTCAGCCATACCAGGATTCGAACCCCCATGTGGTGGTGGCTCCCTGGCAGGTAGTAGTGTTATCCACTACTAAGAGCTACACCAACCACAGGGCAAGTGAACAGTCAGTTTGTGTAGTTGACTTGTGTCACATCATGTCTAGCTCCGCCCCTCTTTGTGACGTGCTTTGGTTTACTTTGGTAATAGCCCCTCCATATCTCAGTCCTTTTGCCACACCCCTCACCTGTCCCTTGTTTGTAGCTCCTCCTCATTTCAGGTGTTCATCGTCATCCCCTGTGTATTTTTACTCCTAATTGTTTACCTTGTGTTTGCTTGGTGTTTTGCTGTTGCTCTGTTTGTTTGAGGTTTCCTTGTTCTCGGGAGTTGTTTATTTCTAATATTAATTTTTCATTTTATTTTTTTAATTTTATTACTATTGTGAATTGCTTTAGTTTCTAGTACCTTGGTTCATCATAAACAGCCCGACTTGAACTTGCCTCCAGCCTCCTTGTCTCTGTGCGCTATACCGTTTTGGATTTGGTAAACACACAGACGTGAACAGGTAGTTTTGGGCCAAATCAGAAGGACGAACCACAAACTGGTGATGGGGCACCAAAGGCGGCGATATGAGGGCAGTGAAGGCTATCACATGTAGTCCTGACAGAAAGGCTATCGTGGCCCACGCCGTAGAAACCTTAATGAAGCTGCATAGCTGAAGACTGGACAGAGTACCCGTGCTAACCCCTGTCCACAGCTCAAAGTGCCTAAAAGCATGTTAGCATCAGAACCCGGCCTTGGAGAAATGGAAGAAGGTCGCCTGGGTCATTGAGTGCCAACACTTTTGCAGGTAAACAACACACATGTACACAGTACACATGTAAAAGAAAATTGGACTTACTGGACCAGGAGACCTACTCCCTAGTATGGGGCAATGGGCATGTCCTCCTGGGGTATCCTCCTAGGTCCAGGTTTTTGCCACCTACCTGAACTTTGCTGCAAACCAGACACACCCCTTCATAACAATAGTATTCCCTGATGGCAGTGGCCCCTTTCAGCCGGATAACGTACTCCACCGCACTGAACACAATGTTCAGGAATGGTATGTGGAACTTGATAAAGAGATCAAGGTGTTGCCCTGGTCTCAAAATCCCCTAGATCTCAATCTGGACAAGCCCCTGTGGGATGTGCTAGAAAAACAAGCTCAATCCACATCGGCTCCACCTCGCAACTTACAGGATATAAAGGATCTGCTGCTAGCATCTCAGTGCCAGATAGCAAGTACACAAGCAGCGAGGTCCTGTAGAACCCATGCCTCAGCAGGGAGACCCAAAGCACATTGGGCGTAATGCTGGTGTAGGTATGATATTGTAATGTAAAGGAAAATCACACTGGGCACTGAGTACTGAACTGAGTACTGAGCCATTATGCAATGACACTATTTACATTGTCATAGTGAAATAACAAGAGCTCAGTACACAGAACTGACATACCGTGAACCTCAGTCACTGTTGTTCCTCCTTCAAATACAAACCCTGCATTTACAAACGGGTGGATTACAGAATCCTAGACTGTTATGTAACAGTCCTCACTCATTAGCAACATTAGCAACAGCAATAATTAGCAACAGCAATTAGCAACAGTAATAAAAATGGTGGATATATATGGCTCTTGAATGAAATGAGCTGTTTCCCCTTTTCTGGCGAGCTCCTATGAATAATCTGATGAGCTCTATTCTGATTGGCTAGTTTACAGTAAAATGGCACAGCGATCACACAGTAGCAACATGTCGAAACACACACAGAAGGGTCAAATAAAATGACTCCCTGCGTAAATAAGCATGGTCTTCATAATATTTAGTGGTTTGTGTAGCTCAGTGGATAACACCACTACCTGCCAGGGAGCCACCACCACATGTGGGAGACTGGGGTTGGAATCCTGGGCTGGGTGACTACGCTATGCTACATCAAGAGTCCTTGGACAAGTCTCCTAACACTATATTGGCCCACCTGTAAGTCGCTCTGGATAAGAGCATCAGCTAAATGCCATAAATGGAAATGTTTAGTTAGCTATGCTAGTGGCTAACGTTAGCTATACTAGCTACAGGCCACTGTTTGGGTTGTAGATGCTAATAATGGTGGAACTGTTCCTGTCTTTGGTGTTAAACACTGAGTAACGCTGCCTCATATTGTTCAGGGTTTAAAAAACTGAGGAGAGGAAAATATGCAGAGCAAACAAGCAACTCTGAATTAAAGCTGTTCAGGATCCTCTTAAAGATATGAGAGGCGAGGTTGGGTTTCCCATTCAGCTTCTTTGTTTTGTGAGCTTTTCATTCCACCTTAAATGATTCTGCAGCTACATTCTGGTGCCTGAACAAACTGTACCATTTAAGGTGGACTGGAACATCTGATTAAGAGGCTGGAGAAAAGGAAACTCAACCTCAGCCTCATTTACAGATGTATAGATATCAGCCATGCCCACTAACAGTTCCTTCACAGCCTGGAACGCTCAATGTCTGCATGTATTGTCCATCGTTGCTGTAGCTCTGTTGTTGTAGTTTACTGCTAAGCTGGAATGTGAGCTGGTGTACTCTTCGGGGGCATCATTTTGAGTGGACGGTAAATCAGTTTAGGATTTTGGAATTTAATAAACGCAAGATTTATATATGAAGCAGGAGCAACAGTACTTGAGGGTCATGGTATGTTGGTTCTATGTGCTGAACTCTCCTTATGTAAATATCTGCACTGGGATTGGCTAAGATGAACTGGTATTGTGCCATCCCAATTGTTTCTCATTTGGAGCTCTTTGGAAAAAAGCTGAGACTCTTTGGGTTCTACTATCTGATTGGATGAGCCACGTGCCTACACAATCCAGGGTCTATTTTTTAAGGGTAATGACCATCAAGGTGACGAGTTGTTTTGAGTTTTACCCTCCTAATTCCCTCTAATTTGTTTCTGGCAGGTAAAATGCTGAAAGGGGGTTTAATGGTGCGTTCATGTGTGAATTTCAAAGGATTGAGGTGAATTAGCTGCCATTAACACAGAGGCCTTTGCTCCCCTCGTCACACTTTTCTAACCCCAGAGGGTGAGGCGCTGATAAGAGCGAGAGAGAAAGTGCAGAAATAGCGAAAGCACGTCTCTGTAAAACGTGGCGCGATGCAAGGGAACAAGCAGGAGTAATCTGTCTTAATGTACGGAGGGCGTTGTTCCGTTAACGCTCTGATTTGCGATTGTTACAGCTCTGGTGTTCTCACTGTGTAAGATGTGGAGCCTAACGGCAATGAAGGGTTTGAGAGAAGACAGATTAGTGGAGTTGGCTCTGCGTGAGTGTGCTAAGCTTCAGAGACTGGAAATATGCCGACTGGAGCTAAATTAACCTACTCGGCCGAGATTATGAACGATCTTCCCCTGGAGACTAAAAGTCACACTTAGAAAAAAGAACAAAATAATTGTCCTGGAGAAAGAGTAAAGGTTAGGAAGGCTAGAGGTCCATTTAGACTTAACGTTAATGAAACAATGGTCTCTTTTTAGAACTTTGTTTCCTCTACAATTAACTCTTTTAAGGTTGTTGTGGTGAAACATGTCGGCTCAGACTGCTTTGCAGGGGCTGTAGTGACTAGAACACCAATAAAGCCTTTGTATTTACTTAGACTTGAACTCGGACTTTTACATTTACATTTAAGGCATTTAGCAGACGCTCTTATCCAGAGCGAGATACACCCGTGCTTAGTGTTCCGTTGGATAACATTCCAGCTAGTAGGAAGTTTAGAGCCTAAAACTCAAAACAAGCTCAGACACTGCCCAAACAGGGGGCCAGTGCTGGTACCTAGAGATTAATACACAGACCTAGAGCAAGTAAAGCATTACCTGGCAACCCCAGCCCAGTGCTCATTCCTATAGAGGAGAAAAGGTCATTATAAGTGCAACACAATACACACAACTTACACCTCTACTAGAGCTCACTCACTTAAGTGCATTACGAAGAGATGGGTCTTCAGTCTGAGTTTGAAGACCGTGAGAGACTTCGCTGTTCTGACGCCCAGTGGGAGTTCATTCCACCATCTGGGAGCCAGGACAGAGAAGAGTCTGGCTGCTTGTCTTCCATGAGTCCTCAGGGATGGCGGTTCGAGTCGAGCTGTACTTGAAGCCCGAAGGGAGCGCAGCAGTGGAGTCACGTGGGTGAACTTTGGAAGGTTGACGATGAGACGGGCTGCAGCGTTCGGTATCACTGCTCTTGGAACGAACCTCGACATCTCCATTTTTCAGTTTCTGGTGTCATTTAAACATGCATGTTGTCCTTTTCTATGTGTGTACATTTCATGATGAATGGACCACAAGAAATTCCATTGGACAAAAAGAAGTTCCATTGGCTTACAATGTAGACACACCCGACGAAATGGATGCTGTTGGTGACTCTACAGGCTCACACTTAACATCTCCAGCTGATGAGAGTCCGAACCAATACATATCCTGATATGCCCCTGATACTCTTGATGTACCACAGTATTAGATATTTGCCCTATCGCCATCCCTAATATAGAGTATGTTTCAGACATAGGGCAACATATTCATAACCATGTCTGGTAATATATTTCTGTAAGTGAGCTTTTAGATGCATTAAACTCATCAGCCGTCTGGTTCCCATCACCAGTGGTGACTCAGTATGGGCCTGTTCACACCTTGCATTTGCACATGCATATGTCTGGACCATATCCGGATAAACTCTGGCCTGATTCCATTTGGAGTCCTCCCAGAATGCATCCTCACACTGAGCAGATGAGATCTGATGCTTTTATGGTCTAACAAACACGTCAACACGTATGTGTTTGAGTTTAGTTCAGTTACCAGTAGACAAGCTTGTGTTGTGTGGATGCTGTCATCAACCGGAGTTCAGAAATGCACTTGATCTTGGACTAGTGGCAGCCTTGAGTCCCCTCCACCTTAAACATTGCAGTGCCACAAATACACTTTGCGCCAGAAGGAGGTGTGGGAGTGCAGTGTTGTTGGGAGGGAAGATAAAGGATAGCAGGAATAATAAATGATGGTCAATTTAGACTGATATGTAGAATATTTATTGAGCTACACATACAGAAGTAGGGTCTCGGTATGGTGTCGGGCCCCAATGTTTGCTAATCCAACATGGCGGACGTTGCCTCTACACACGGGCTCATTGGTCAAAGGTGGGATTCGTCACTGAAGATGACCCGCTGCCATTCTGAGACACTCCATGACAGTCTGGCACGACAGCATTGCAGTCTTTGGTGATGTTGATGTGGTGTTGAGGACAGTCGTCGTAATGATCTGTGTTCATGTAGTCCAGTGTTGTGCAGTCGTCTGCCAATGGTGCTGGCCCTAGACTCATGGAGGACATCAGTGCTCACTGAATGTCCACCACTGTGGCTGTTGGGTCAGTCAGGTACAGCGCTAAGGCCTGTCCACGTAGTCCTGCACCACCTTAACTTCACAGACGATTTGGTGTTTATTTTAATGGCTGTTACTTTTAGTATTGCAGTGAAGTATTTTAGTGTCTGTGGGTAGAAGAAGAAGAAGACACAGGGACATGGCAGCAGTGAGAACTGCCATCAGCGCTGACTAAAACAACTGGGAAGCAGGCAGGTTGCCAACAGCCATACATCTCTAGTACATAATAGACACTAACACTGCCCCAACTGCCCCGCAGCCCAGCACAGAGTGACACAACCAACCCCGCTGCACACATTATGTCCACACAGTCAGAACTATTTACAAGATTTAGGTCTCTCTTACAGCAATTCCAGCCCTACTCATAAGCCCCCATGGCAACCGATAGTGGGCCTGTATGTCGGAATAACTGCATCATAAAAACCCCAAATTATTAAAGGATGAAATGCTAATTCTGTATTCTGAATATGAAACTCAATAAAGAGTAAAGAGTATATATATATATTTATTATATTTATATTATATATATTTTTTTTTATTATATATTTTTATTATATATAATAAAAAACACACACACACACACACACACATATATATATATATATATATATATATATATATATATATATATATATATATATATATATATATGTATTGTTTTTTTATTATATATAATAAAAATATATATCGTATATATTGTTAATATATCGTATATAAAAATATATATATATAATATCAGTGTATATCAGTATCAGTACCAGTGCGAGTGAAGCTGCTGTATTACAGTAAAAGACTTTTTCTAAAATATTAACTGTAAGTTTGTTGACTGTTTATCATCACTGAGGACAGACACTGTCAGGTCCTGCCTTGTCTTGCCCTTGTTTGTCCGTTTTCTCTGGTTCTGTTTTTTGCCACTTTCATGTGCCTTTTGTTGTCCTGTTCCATGTGCTTCTGTTTGTTTTGGTGTTTGGCTCCCCCTGTCTCCGCCCCCTTGTCAGTCCCCTCACCTGTCCTTGGTTTGTACTGTAGCTCCGCCCCTTCCCAGGTGTTCCTTGTTAGTCCTTGTTGTCTTATACTCCCTGTAGACCCTGTGTCCTTGCTTGGTATTTTGTCCTCATGTCCTGGTTTGGTAACCCTGTTCCAAGTTGTTTGTTAGTTTGTTAGAGTTTTCTTTGGTTTTGTTTTGTCTTATTTGTCCTGCCTCCTCGTCTTGACAGACACTTTATCTGGAGCAGATTTCTACCGTTGCCAGGTTACCATATTCTGATAACAATTGATGCTTTAAATGTCCACAGCAAAACAAACATTATATACTCAACATGAAAAGAATAGCTGCACCCAGAAGGAATCAACCAACAGGAATGAAACTTGGTGCGTAGGTTTGACATGGTGAGACATGGCAATGAAGTTTCACACTCAGCTGCGTATGTGACGTAAACAAGTACGGGCCTTATCGCTGTACCTGACCCACCCAACAGCCACGACTGCAGACATTCAGCAAGAAGCGATGTCCTCCCTTAGTCATCCTGTTAGTGCCAGCACCATTGGCAGACGGCTGCATGACGCAGGACTACAAGCAGGCAGACCTTTACAACTACTGTCCTTAACACCACATCAATGTCACCAAAGACTGCAGTGGTGTGGTGCCAGACTGTCACGGAGTGACTCTGAATGACAGCGGGTCATCTTCAGTGATGCTTTTATCTTGGTGGAGGTGACCAACGAATCCAGGTGTGGAGGCACCATGGTCAGCGCCAAGAGGAACTGTTTGTTGTCATGCATCACACGTCTCACTCCACCTCCACCCCTATCGCACCATCTGCAGGAACTGTGTGAGAATGTTGCATGGAATGGATTATCACAGGACACCATTAGGAACCTCTATAACTCCATATCGAGACATCTGGCATGTTGTGTTGGCAAACATGGTGACCTGACTGCATACTGAGAGACACTACTTCTGTATGTGTAGCTCAGTGAATATTCCCCATATCAGTCTAAATGTATCATCATCTATTGATCCTGGTAACCTTTATCTTCCTTCCCAACCGCACTGCAATCCCACACCTCCTTCTGGGTGCAGCTGTTTTTAAAGATGATGAGTGTTGGTCATTAATTCATAAGGAGTACACTTTGTAGTGTAGATAGATGAGAATAATCATCTAACGTTTCATAGGATAGTGAACCATAGGATAGTGAAGTTCGCCAAACAGACTGGTGCCTGTGCGGTGCAACTCTCTCAATATGATTGGTGTGGGAGACTGAATAGGAATGATTCCTAATGATACAAGTTTTCAGTAACACTTAACATTACGTACAGATTAACTAACTGCCATGTCCTGCCTTGTCTTGCCTCTGTTTCTGTCTTGTCTCGTCCATGTGCCTTTTGTTGTCCTGTTCCATGTGCTTCTGTTTGTTTTGGTCGTTGCTTTTCCTGTCAGGCCCCTCACCCGTCCCTAGTTTGTAGCTCCGCCCCTTCCCAGGTGTTCCTGGTTAGTCTTTGTTCATTTATACTCCCTGTAGTCCCCTGTGTTCTTGCTTGGTGTTTTGCCTTCATGTTGGCGGTTTGTCTCCTTGTCTGTTGGTTTCGTAATCCTGTTCCTAGTCACCTCAGCAACCTTGCTGCTTTCTTTGGTTTTGTTTTGTCTTTTTTGACTTCATTAAATACTTGCATTATATCCCACCTCCTCGTCCTCTACCCCATCGTGACACTAACATGAAGCAACTCCTCAATTAACATTAACAATGGATAACTAATGATAAGTCAACACAAGCTGTAACCATGTTTACTTAAGATGAAAACATTTTGTTTTTAAGATAAGATAATCCTTTATTGATCCCACAGTGGGGAAATTTACAATGCCACAGCAGCACAGAGGAAAGAACAGAAGTGTCAGGAAACATACAAATAATAAATAAGATCTATATATACAATAATTACAGAAAATATAAATAGTAGAAATAGATTCCTGAGTTTTATTGTACATAGTAGAAATAGAAATGGAATATTGAGTTTTTATTGCACATAGTCGAAATGGACTACTGAGGGGAGCGGCTGTTATGCAGTCTGACAGCAGCCGAGAGAAAGGATCTGCGGTATCTCTTCTTCACACACCGTGGGTGCAGCAGCCAGGCATTAAAGAAGCTGCCCAGTGCTTCCAGAGAGTGGTACATGGGGTGGGACAGGTTCTTCAACATGTGTTTGAACTTAGTCCTCATTCTCCGGTCCCCCACCACCTCCACTGGGTCAAGAGGACACCCCAGGACAGAGCTGGACTTCTTGATGATTCTGTTCAGTCTCTTACTGTCAGAAGATGTTTTAGATGTTAGTAGTTTTCGATGTTTACTCAACATTAGTTAAGCACTGTAACCATTGTTAATGTGTTACTTCATGTTGGTTACTCAACACCTAATGTAAAGTGTTACCAAGTTTTTCTTTTTTTCTTTTTTTTTTTTACAACAGCCATCATGGTACCCCACAAAACCGACCTTGCATAACTTCAAACAGTGGGTAGACCACTTTACATCCCCCCGCATTGGCATGCACTTTGGTTTATTTGGCAAACGCTCACAACACTAATATGTACGTTATGTTGTTATGAGAGTGAGGAATGGTGGTCTGGAAGTGCATGGAGTTTAAGGGGGTTATTTACATACATAAATCTCAAACCGCACTCCTGCAGCCAATGAGGAATGTATTCCCACATTAGGAAGACGTATCCAACTACAGCATGAATGCCATACATGTCTCCTGTGTCTCCTGTGCTAGGGTAACCACTGAGTAGGTAAATCTAGATCAAGCTTAAGACATGTCGGTGGTAAACTTCCATGTGGGCAGATGATCCTTGAGAGCTGTTTAGTTTATGGAGCTGTAATGTGGGAAACGACACTTTTCCAGATGCACTGCGGGCTGCTGTCAAATGTGACATGAATGCCATGCTAGGAAATGAATATTAATGACATTGAAAGATCAGTCATATGTACTGCTTAATAATTAATATGCAAATGTAGACATGCCGCTTCAGATAGAGTGGCGGGAAGTGCCAGACTGTGACAGTAACATGATATATAGGTGCTAAAGCTGCTTCGTGCTACTTTGTAACATGCACTCATCCTCCAAAGAAGAGTTGTACATAAAGCTGCACCCGGAGGGAATCGAGCGACTGGATGGAAACTTGGTGGGTAGGTTTGACAACGTGAGACATGCAAAGGATTCAAGTTTTAGTGCTCGGCTAGGCAAGCACGGGCCTGATCGCTGTACCTGATTCACCCAAATGCCACAGCTGTGGATATTCAGAGAGCACTGATGCCCACCATGAGTCATCCTGTTAGCACCATTGGCTGATGCAGGACTACATGCAAGCAGACCATTACGATATCTGCCCTTAACACCACGTCAACGTCACCAAAGACTGCAATGGTGTCGTGGCAGACTGTCATGGTGTGTCTTGGAATGACAGCAGGTCGTCTTCAGTGACTAGCCTGGCTTTTGTACTGGCGGAGATGACCAATGAATCCGTGTGTGGAAGCACCGTGGTCAGAACCAAGATGAACGTGTCAAACTCCACACCTACCACACAATTTGCAGAAACTGTGTGGGAACGTTCCAGCTGCATGGGATGGATTATCACAGAACACCATTAGGAACCTCTACAGCTCCATGCTGACACATCTGGCATATTGCATTAGCTGCCTCTTGGCACTACATGGGACCTCATTATGTTTTCCAGCAGGCCTGCACCGATGGTCTCCCTCTGGGGCAGGTGGGCTTGCACCTATGGTGTAGCATCACAGAAACAGTCAGTTGTTTAGCTGTGTGTAGCTGCAGTGGGGTAGTGTTGCTCAAGTCACCGGACCTGCTTCATAGCTGCAGTGTAGCCCTGGTCCAGACAGCCTCAAAGGTGCAGTGTAGTGTTAGCCATCTGCCCAGCCAACCATGTAGCTGTAACAGTATAGCAGTGAACTGTTACTGACAGCCACCTAGCTGTGGTATAGCACTGGCTGCTAATGCCAGATGAGTAGCTCCAGTGTAACACTGAACAAGTGGTCCAGTCAGCCATGAAATTGTCTCCCTATGTATTGAAGGCGGTAGTAACTTTAGACCAGGACCATGATAGGACCAAAGTCCAAGCCAAGCCCAACAGAAAGCGAGGTTCAAAACCAAATTCAATCGCAAAACCACTCAGAACTGAGTTCTTTCTTTAAACCCAGCTTTAAGACCAAGCCCCATGCGTGCTTAAGGTGGTAGTAACTTCAGGCTCCCTCAGGCAGCATTACATGAGGACGAAGTATTGTAGTGTGGGGTGTGAGTGATGGGGTCCATAGATTGAGAAGAGGTGGTACAGTGCAGTGGGTGTCTCGTTCCATGTGTGGAAAATGACTCCAAAGCAGATGTTAATGACTGGCTAAAAGAAGTGATGGCATTTGGGAATGGCCAAACACCATAGTCTGAAGGAAGTAGCTGAATCTGCAGGCCATACGGGTCTACCAGCATGGGCTAAAACCCCAGTCTACAGGGAATTCTGTTTGAAATTGTGCCAGGGAAAGCATCCACCAAATCTGGCCCAACTGTGCAATTCTTTGATGCAAGCGTGGCTGAACATTGATGTGGCCCACATCCAGAAACCTATTTAAATGCTTTTAGGTATGTTTCAGTCACAGGTAATTTTTTTACCTGGTCAGCGTATTTCTATGGTGCCTTGGCATTCTGTCTATGGGCTGTGGAGGCTGAAACACTTAATTCATCAACATTACCTTGACCAGATAGTATGGGACCATGACTACTGTGGCTTTTAGTTGGGCTTCTGGCTTCTACAGGTAGGTTAAACCACTATATCGTCACTGTCCAATGGAAAACATGTATCTCCAAAATGGCAACTTTACAGGAGAGGCCAAAAACCTCATTCAGTAGTAATGTAAGTCAATGGAACCAGACGTCTTTCTAAAGACTTTTGGGCCATTTCTGTTGGTCTATTTATCGTGCGGTTCTCACAGAGTGTAAATGGCAGCGGCTGTGTTCAAAAGATGTATAAAAGTCAAAATGGACAAAAATGGACATACATGTTTTCCATCTAACAGCGACGATATTCATCCTGTGACTGGACTTCAACTTTAATCCCTCAGTAATGAGACTACCGGACTCGTACCCAGCCTACCCCACAGCTGTGTTCGTGTGCAGGTGGACAGTTGCTCGGCCTGAAGACGCCCGTGACACAGTTACCTTCACAGCATTTCTTAGACGAACACTGCACCTGAGGCGCTGTTGTAAACAGTGATCTATAATTCATGCACGAGTGCTTGTATGTGCTCGGGTGAGCTTTTTAAGCAACACCGTGAGCTAAAGAGAGTGAGAGGAAGACAGGACGTCTACGAAACGGCAAAGCGCAGATGGAGGAGAACGCGTGTCTGTATGTTAACTGGTTTGATGGCGTGTTCTCCTTTTCATCCTCTATCGCTTCGAGACATCTGCACGCTGCATCGTTCCCCTGCTCTCGGACTCGCTGACCAGCCCATCTAACTGGAGCCAGATCCACAGATCTCTCCTCCCCCATCACACGCAAAAATAACAGCAGCCTGAGAGAGGGAGAGAAAGAGGAAGAGGGAGAGAGAGAGACGAAACGAGTGTCCACCAAATCAGCCTTCCACTCAGAGAGAGAGAGAGAGAGCAGTAAATGAAAAAAAGAGTGTTCAGTGCTCTCTTTCTGAACAGTGATCAAACAATAAAGAGAGAGAGAAAGAGAGAGAAAAAAAAGAGAGAGAGAGAGATAGAGAGAGAGAGAGACACAAGAGAAAGATTAAGAGAGAAAAAGACAGGAAGAGAGATCAAGAGTGAGAAAACAATAGAAAGAAAGAATAGAAGGCTGAGGAAAAGAGAAAGGAAAGGAAAAAAAGTCAGTCAGAGAGTGATAGAACAAGATCAAGAAAAAAGAAATTAAAATAAAAGAGAGAGTAAAAAAGAAAGATGGTAAAACAGAATAAAGAGAGAGAATAGAATAAAAAACAGAGTAAGAGTGACAGAGAAAGAAAAAGGAGAACAAGAGATAATACAAGAGAAAGAAGAGAGAAAGATTGAGCGTGAGAAAAAGACTGGGTGAGAGAGGAGGAGGAAGAAAAATAATAAAAGAAAGAATAGAAGACTGATGAGAAAAGAGAGACAGAAGGAACAAAGGAAAATAAAAAGAAAGAAAAGAAAAAAGTAAAGAGACAGAGAAGCACAAAAAAGAGAATAAAGGAGAGAGAGAATAAGAGATAGATATGAAAAGAGTGAGAGAGAGGAAAAGAGAACAGTATTATAGAGCCAGAAAGAACATGGAGTAAGAGATAGAGCAGCCAAAGAAAGAAATGAGTGCACAGAGTTCTCTCTGAACAGTGATCAAACAATGAGGCAGAAAACAATAAGAAACATGAGAGAGAGACAGAGAGAGAGGGAGAGACAGAGACAGAGAGAGAGAGAGAGAGAGAGAGAGAGGGAGAGACAGAGAGAGAGAGAGAGAGAGAGACTGAGAGAGAAAGAGAGAGACGGGGAGAGAGAGAGAAAGATACAGAGAGAGAGAGAGAGAGAGAGAGAGAGACGGGGGAGAGTGAGAGAAAGAGAGAGAGAGAGAGGGGAGAGAGAGAGAGAGAGAGAGAGAGACAGAGAGAGAGAGAGAGAGAGATAGAGGAGCAAGAGAAAAATTAGGAGTGAGAAAAAGACAGAGAGAAGGAGAAGTGAGATACACAATAGAAGAAAAGAATAGGAACCTGAGGAAAAGAAAGAGACAGAGGAAAGAAAAGAAGGTAAGATAAAAAAGAGAAAATCTCTATTATATATTATACTATATTATTATATAATCCATATCCATATTGAACTGTTTGGAATTCATACGGGAGGATATGCATTTACACTGGGTCAATCCTAACCCCTGATGTGCGGAGGCCGTACTTTAGCCTGGCGAGCTCTCAGCGTGAGTGATGTACATACTTTAAAACACCCTCCAGCCAACACCCCAACGCCTAAAAACAAGGGGAGATCAGTAGTGACAGTGACGTCTGTAATCCTGACACATAGTTCAGTTATCCAAACCATTTAATAAAATGAGTTTCTGTTTACATGGTGAATCCTGTAAATTCACTGCTGTAAGAGAATTCAAGAGGAATTAGCAAAGCATGCTCTGCATGAACATGGCGATGTTAACTCATGATGTTGGCCTTCGGGCCGACACGTCCTCAACTGTCAGAAAAATACACCAGCTGTACTTCAGAAAAGCCAATCCAGTTCTAACACAAAAGAGCAGAGTGAGATGGTGGAGCGAACATATACACTCCCTCTGTCTCTAAACCAGACCTATTAAAGGAGAGGGACCCAGTCAGAAGCTCTCCAATTCATTTAGAACCATTGACCAATTGGGCCTGCACACAGAGGAATCTGACCTCCACATACAGTGAAACACTCCCTGGCTGTGAATAAGCCAGAGACCCTACAAGTGAAACGAGGCCAGAGATCTTGGTGAAGGTTATATGAGACACCCAATCTCTTGGTATGCCCAAACATTTGTACGATGCTTAGTATGATCTAAAATGATAGAAAACTAATGTAACACATATAATAACTTGAGAAAAATGCATTTCCCTATAGTGACTGACATGGGATCAGTTGCTACTGCCTGAGGGAGATTGGACTCGGCCATAGTGAAGGTTAACCGAGTGCATTGTGGAACGTAAAGAGCCTGGCCTGTAGTGGAACCCCAAGTTTGGTGGCTTCATTTTGGTGAACTCGAAACGCATGCGGGGTCGAAATGAACTGGGACACTGCCTATGAGAGGAGGTGAGGGATGAATAAACGACCAGATAGACGAGCTGCGGGTCTATACTCTGTGAGGTTATGCTTGGTGACCCTGCCCTTGGAGTGCTTATGGTGAAGTTACCTGCTGCTCGGGCGAACGAAACGTCCCGGCTTTACAGGTGTGTTAAAAAGGACTTGCTGGACAAGCTCTATGTGCATAACGAGGGACCGCGGGGAAAGAGGAGAGATGACGAGTGCGGGTCCAATCCATCACCGAATGCTGGCTCGGGCTAGTCCCCCCGAGCTTTGTTCCGATTTTGAGCCTCTAGTTGGCGGGAGAGAGTACCGTAGGCAACAATTTCCTATCTCCCTTCATTTGTCTATAGGAAAAGTCACGTGCAAAGAAAGAACAGGTATCTCCAAAGATAGGCGGGTCATCCACCACAGAATTCGAGGCTCATACAAACCTCATTGCTTAATATTCTCGATGTCGGGCGGAGTGGTTAGATGGGCATGCATTTTCGATCGGCTTTCATCATCTACTACTCAAAATCCGAAAAATTCCTTCCGATCGGACGGGTCCCTAATCGGCATTGCTTTACAATGCGCACACAGTGCATACATAGGCTATTATATTGTACATCGTTGTTGGTAATATAATGCATCACCTTGAAGAACGTTCTTGCACATCTGCACATAAACCCGTGTCATGCATGCCATAACGATTTTATGCGGATCATATTTATTATACTATATTTATATAGTATATTTAAAACACTTCTTTTTAGTCTGTCTATATATCTATAAGTATATAAGTCGCCTAAATCTCGCTTCATCTTCAACTTTAGCCTTTGGAGAACGGTGCAGCCTTTACTGGCTTAACTATTCAGAGTAACAGGAGTTTTTACAGGGGTGCACAAACTTTTGCATGCCTCCATATGTTAAAATCATCTACCTTATACTGTATTATAGTGTATTATATATTATCGTCCTGACACTAAATAATAAACAAGTGATCTCAAATGGGCATATTACAGTTGAGACAAAAACCTCTTTAATTGTGAATAAAAGTTCAATGAGACCCAGAACTTTGAGCACTGTCCCAACCTTTTGGCTGTATTCTTGTGACGTCGTAGTTTATCATGAGTATCATCACCCTGTAACAGTGTTTGCTGTGTCAAATGATTGTCGTTAAAGTCAAAATTGACAAAATAAGCCCTACCAATAGTTTTTTCTACTGTGGACATACAAACGCTATTATATATATGCAGCTGTGTATATATATATAATGAATGAATATATATTCTATATAGGTACGCCTAGTATATTAGGTATTGATACAGTTGAGATTAAGTACCTATAAACAGTCATCTATTTATAACTGTATGGCGCATCCAAAAAAAAAAAAAAAAATTATATATTATAATAGCGTAGTTCTATTTTTTAATAAGCTGCTGTGGGATGCCATGTTTGCATTGTGTTTGTCCTATGCCCAGCATGCAGCACTGGAACCTCAATCCACTATGGATTCATCAGAGGAGACTCTAATGCACTGGCACTAGGCCCTGGCACAATCATCCTCCTGTATACAGCACACATAGCATTCATTTTTGCAGAAACGTTTCAAAATGCAGACAAATAGTTACATAAAACAGTCAACTTGGCTTGTAATAAACCCCAGGATCCAATAGCAGTGCCCACATTACGCTGGAGTCTCCACAACACGTTTGCATCATAAAAGGCTTTTAGCTGAGCCCTGTCGTTGTCACGTCTGTTGCCTCATGGGCAACATGGCAACATTGATCGTTTTTATATCAAAACCCACATGCTGATGCGAAGCGTCGTATTAGCTTCTGATTTATGAAGAAAGAAACTGTACCTTCCCATAGATCGTGTTTACATTTCTTCTTCGCTGCGGAGGAAAAGGTACACAGCTTTTTTAAATTAACCCAATTTAAGGGAATAGGAGTTCGCCAGTGCCCTCCAGCAGGGTTAACTCAGAAAGGCTGTGAAGTGACCCAGCGTGGCTCCTGATGTAGAAAAAAGTCAAGGCTGATCATGTGACATGTCCATAGACAAAGAAGTATAAGAGGAAGGGATGTGGTCAGAGTGTTACTCGGGAAGCCTTTGGGTATGAGTTCATAATGAATTAATTATGAATGAATGATGTATTTCCATAGCTGTAAACCATGAATTCATATATTACCAGCACTTTATAAAACACATACAAGCTCCTATTTCATGATTGATTAAGAAATGATGAAAAATGATGATCTGTGACCTACAGGGGTTGGCCATGAAACGAACCCACCGCTGTCTTTCGTGTGGGAGTTCTCATGGCTAATTGGAACCAGCCTGGTGGGCCAGCTTCATTACCTGCACATTGCACCATACCGAGCATGTGTGAGTTCAGTGCAGTAAAGCACAGTTTTGCTCAATACTGCAATGCCTTCAACCCTATATAGTACTGGACACTATTCCTGGCTCAAAATATCAGATCTGATCACGTGGTGGTCGTCACCGATTTAGTTCTCTCTGCGCTGCATTCTGCCATGACACTCTGTGCTCGAATCTTTGTGATGTATCAAGAGCCCGTATCCAGGTAATG
>JAMWET010002130.1:0-45000 GCA_024036415.1 Prochilodus magdalenae
CCAATTCTCTGATGTAGGAGTGTCTGAACACTGATGTGGCTACATCCAGAGACTCGACCAGTACATGCCCGATCCAGTCCCAGCTGTTACTGGAGGTGGTGGAGGTGCTACACACAGTTAGGGATGTGTCAGTCACAGGGGACTCATTTTTGGTCTGGTCATATGATCATAGAGCGTGTTATATGTTCCTGCAGGCTGCACACTGTCACAGACTCAGGAGAATCAGATTACCAGATATCCAGGAGAGTCTGTTCTCCTGCCCTGCTCCTGCACTGACACAAAGACCAGACCTCTCAGTGTGAAATGGGAAATGGGAGGGACTGAGGGATCCAGTCATACGGCGCTCTACTCAGGAAGAGTCCAGATGTTCAATGAGATCCATCCATCAAATCTCTCTCTACTGATCTCCAACCTGACTGAACAAGACCAGGGCACGTACAGATGTTCAACCAACAAACAGTCCATCAGCATCAGACTCAGCATTACAGGTAATCTGATCTAGACCTTCAGAGTTCTCGTGTCTTCATCTTTATGTCCTCATGCTGTGATTTTACTGGAACTATCATCGGCACTCCAGTGACTTTACAGCAGCTGTGAAGGCTTTACACTCTGAACGTGACTAGTTTGTACATTTAAGTAAATATTAATAAATATATACTCATCATCAGAAGAGTAACCGCACCCAGATACAATCAACCAGCAGCAGTGAAACTTGGTGTGTAGGTTTGACATTGTGAGACATGGGACCGGCCTTATTTCTGTACCTGACTGACCAACAGCCACGACTGGAGACATCCAGCGAGCAGTGGTGTCCTCCATGAGTCCTCCTGTTAGTGCAGCACCATTGGCAGACGGCTGCACCACGCAGGACTACATGTACACAGACCGTTACCACGACTGTCCTTAACACCACGACACCGTCACCAAAGACTGCAGTGGTGTCGTACCAGACTGTCATGGAGTGACTCAGAATGGCAGCGGGTCATCTTCAGTGACGAGTCCCGCTTTAGTCTTGGTGGAGACGCCCAACGAATCCGTGTGTGGAGGCACCGTGGTCAGCACCAAGATGAGCGGTCTGTTATCACACGTCCAGAAGACCTGGTGTCCCTCCACCCCCACTCCTACCGCACCACCTGCAGTAACTGTGTGAGGATGTTAAAGCTGCATGGGATGGATTATCACAGGACACCATTAGGAACCTCTACAGCTCCATACCGAGACGTCTGGAGTGTTGGGTTAGCAAACACGGCGGCCCGACGCCATACTGAGAGACAGACTTCTGTATGTGTAGCTCAGTAAATATTGATCATATCAGTCTAAATTTATCATCTATTAAACCAAACTACAGTTTCAGCACAGCTTTAAATAAATGAACACTAACACGGTAAACGCTGGGTCTTTTAGACACGAGACACCAGGACAGTCAGCAGGTATACAAATGATCATAGAGCGTGTTATATGTTCCTGCAGGCTGCACACTGTCACAGACTCAGGAGAATCAGATTATCAGATATCCAGGAGAGTCTGTTCTCCTGCCCTGCTCCTGCACTGACCCAAACACCAGACCTGGAAGTGTGAAATGGGAGCGTGTAGACTCAGGAGGGACTGAGGGATCCAGTAAGACAGTGAACTACTCAGACAGAGTCCAGATGTTCAATAAGCTCCATCCAGCAAATCTCTCTCTACTGATCTCCGACCTGACTGAACAAGACCAGGGCACGTACAGATGTTCAATCAACCACAATCAGTTCATCAACATCAGACTCAGCATTAAAGGTAAACTGATATAGACCTCCAGGCTCCTGCAGGTGGCGCTGCATGAGGATGATGGGGCTATAGTTATCTGTGGGGTGTGAGTGACGGGATCCATAGATTGGGAAGATGCTGAAGATGAGGTACAATTTGTGGACGTAGCTACATCAGTGTTCAGACACTGCTACATCAGAGAATGGATCAGATGGTCCAGATTTGGTGGACGTCTTCCCTTTGTACTGGTTGTTCCAGGTAGCTCCACAGATTTCAAGGTATGCAGATCTGGGGATTTTGCGGGTCGGTCCAGATGTGTGAATGCTCCTTAAGAGAGATGGTGTGGTCGGTAACGTCATGGTGGTCATATTAGCAGTCCTGTCTATGGAGTAAGGTAAATAAGATATTGTGGGTGGAGGAACTAACAGAGCTGATCTGAAGGCTGACCGTACCCACAGTCAGTGGAACAGGGCCACCAGTGCTGGACATGTAGTAGGCCAGGACATCTGGTTTGGGCTTGTCCATTGAGAGTAACAGTGAGCAGGACACTGCAGGTGCATGGGTCCACATTCCTCATGTCCAGGTGAATGCTGTCCTTGCTAAAAAGAACAGCACCGGCAGCAAACAAACCGTAACCACCCATATTACACTTCTGACACATGTCCATCAGCGTACAAGCGTCTCTAGACACTGCACAGGTGGATACATCACAGTGGCCCGGCCAGAAGTGGTACCTGCAGGGTCTGAGCGGGATGACATGGCAGTGCCATCTATACACAGCTAATAACAATGTCCAGAGGGGACGACTGAAGCTGATAGTCCGGGGGAAGAAGACGATCTGCATGGTTTGGGCAGTTGAGGTGTCAGAGGTGCATTCTGGGACTTTTAGTGGAAAAGGTGCCAGATGGACTTACACGTTGAGTTTCAGAGGCGGTCATGTGGTGGTGATGAGGTCACCAGATATCCAGGGCACAAGTTGAACATGCAGCATCAGAGTTGGTTGGAGAGTCTGTGGGACAGAGATACACTGGCAGGTCAAGGGGAGCATGGCTTTTCGTTGTGCTGCTGCACCATGAACAACGACCTTGTGCAGGACAGGGGGAATCCGCCGACTTGTTTTCCAGATTTCTGTTATAAAAGATTCCAGATTAAATAAAAAATGATGTTAGTGTTTAGGATGGAGAATTCTCATTAGTGGGTCAGGGTGCTCTGAAAGTCCTGGAGACCTCGGAGAAGTGTTAGTTTGGTTTAGACTCATTATTTCTCCAGACAGAACAGAAATTATTCAATCAGAGAATGCAGCAGTGATGAACAGAACAGAATCACTGAGCTGCTTTATGTTCCTGCAGACTGCACACTGTCACAGAATCAGGAGAATCAGATTACCAGATATCCAGGAGAGTCTGTTCTCCTGCCCTGCTCCTGCACTGACCCAAACACCAGACCTCTCAGTGTGAAATGGGAGCGTGTAGACCCAGGAGGGACTGAGGGATCCAGTAAGATGGAGATCTACTCAGACAGAGTCCAGATGTTCAATAAGAGCCATCCAGCAGATCTCTCTCTACTGATCTCCAACCTGACTGAACAAGACCAGGGCACGTACAGATGTTCAATCAACAACAATCAGTCCATCAACATCAGACTCAGCATTACAGGTAAACTGATCTAGACCTTCAGACCCCTATAGATGGCGCTGCACGAGGATGATGGTCTATAAATACCTGTGGGGTGTGAGTGACGGGATCCATAGATTGGGAAGAGGTGGTACAGTGTAGGGAATGTCTCGTTCCATGTGTGGGAAATGGCTCCAGAGCAGATGTTAATACTGAATACTGGACACCCAGTTGTGAGAAGACCTCTCACTGCAGAGAAGAATAGATCTGAGATAGATTAGCTTAGCAAAGTACAACACCATGTACACAGTGTAGCAGCACATATGAGGTACGTGTAGATGTGAAGCGTCTGACATCATGGACTGAGTCCTTCTCTGGCACTGAGATGTATGAACGTCCTGAGTGGACGAGGGTCAGTGTGTATGAGTTTAGAACCAGTCCTGAGCTCTACAATGTAACAGAACCAGTCAGAATACGCTCCATGGTGCACCAGTAAAGGCTGACGGTACAGGACAGGGTCATCTCAAAGCTCTTTATCATGGACTGGACGAGTTTCTGGATGTAGCCACATCAATGTTAAAGACACTCCTACATCAGAGAATTGGTCAGTAGGTCCAGATTTGGTGGACGCCTTCCCTGGAGTTTACAGATTGTTCCAGGTAGCTCCACAGATGTTTAGGAAAATCAAATCTGGGAATTTTGCAGCATGGATTTTGGTTGGAGAACCACACGATGGCTGTTGAATACTCAGGGAATCCGCCGACCTCTTTTTGTTTTGTATCACTTTTAGTGTGTAGCTGAACTGGCCCGTCCTGACATTAAATACAGTCTAACTATATAACTTGTAATGAAACTCAGCCATGAAGCATAAATATCATTTTCCAGATTAAACAAAATCAGATATTTGAGTTTAGAATTGAGACTTCTCATGACAGAACTGACATTTTATTATAAAGTACTGCAGCAGTGATGAACACAACACAAACAATATGTCCTTACAGGCTGCACACTGTCACAGACTCAGGAGAATCAGATTATCAGATATCCAGGAGAGTCTGTTCTCCTGCCCTGCTCCTGCACTGACCCAAACACCAAACCTGGAAGTGTGAAATGGGAGCGTGTAGACTCAGGAGGGACTGAGGGATCCAATAAGACAGAACTCTACTCAGGCAGAGTCCAGATGTTCAATAAGAGCCATCCAGCAAATCTCTCTCTACTGATCTCCAACGTGACTGAACACGACCGGGGCACGTACAGATGTTCAATCAACAACAATCAGTCCATCATCATCAGACTCAGCATTACAGGTAATCTGATCTAGAGCTTTAATGCCTTTTCAGCTTCACCTTTTCACCTGCGTATCTAATCACAGTACTGCTGAAGCTACCAACAGCCACCACCTGCAGAACGTTTCAGTTGCTGAAGCTGAAGGGTGTAGTTTGTGTCCTGAGGCTCTCCAATGGACTCCATTTTTAGCTCAGTGTGTTTCTTTTGAGGGTTCATGAACTTTGACCTTCACTGAGAGAGGTCAGGCCTGCAGTTCTGTAGAGGTTCATCTGATGTTCTTAAGTGAGGTCCTAGACGTGTCGTCTATGTGTTGGTGGTGAGATTGTGGGAGGTCGGCCACTCCTGGTAGATTTCAGTGACTCTCTTTAGAGTGGGGCATCATGTGCTGCGTTCTGAGACCCTCTAGCTGCTTGTGATGTTCAGTGATGTTTAGATTCAGCAGGTCATACAGAGGTCATGTCTGATTGTGGGTTTTGGAACTGGTGGTTAATTCAGCATCTAAGGAGGTGATTACTTTTTCACGTAGGACAGGAAGTGCTGAACAGGGTTAAACCCTTAATTAAATTAGTTTATTAAATTAGTACAAATTAGTAAATTAGCTTTTTGTGTTTATTTGGGTTTTATTTTCTGAATGTGGTTTTAATGATCTGAAACATTCCCCTACACAACTACACACCTCCAGACCGCACTCTGTTACTGACACTTTTTGTAAGATAACATGTAAGCTGTATGGCACACATGATCTATATTCCTAAATCAAAGCAGGTGGAATATTCCATATCACTAAATCAGCTTAGTCTATTCAGCTTTCACACAAACACACAGGCTGATTATTTAAACTTTAACTCTCTGATTTGGGTTTTACTGTTATTTATCTTCTATAAAGACAATAATACAACACAGATCATAATCAGGGCAGTCACAGGCACAAATATCTGGAAGTACACAGTGGACCATTCCATATTTGGTAAATGATTAATGTGTATGTTTTTCTAATGTGTTATATTCCTAATAATAAACAGTGAGAGTGTATTAATCTGTGTAGAGAATGTGTTCAGTTATTTTAACATAGAAATCAACAGATGATCCTTTTCTCCGTTTGTTCCAGTGAGCTATGACTGAATAATTAATGATATTATAATAATAATTGATAAAACATAATGACAGTATGAACCTCTTTCTACAGCTGGACAGCAGAGAGATCAAACTGCAGAGCAGGGAAACTGGAACATCATCATCATCATCTGTGCCCTCCTACTGATCCTGCTCCTACTGCTAGGAGGTGCGGCCTGCACCTACAGGAAACACGTTCAAGGTATGAAACGTCCACACACATCATAAACACAGGACATATGCAGATACCATACAGCTCATTATGTTCCAATTCCACAGGGAGGAAACAGAGTAAGGACAAAGACACAGGACAGAGAACCAACCAGGTAAAAACCAGCAACTTGTTTATTAAATTTATAAAAAGATAAACAGTCTATTTATTAACACATGTACCATCACGGAGCTCCTGTCTTTCTTCAGGAGGACATAACCTACACCACTGTAACGCACCGTGGAAGCAACAACAAACCACAAAAGCAGGTACCGCATTTCTGACCTCCTGAAGGTTTAGAGTTCATAACCGTGTTCAGTAAAGTAAGCTGCAGGGTCCAGAACAGACCTGCTGAACTATTTAAGGTGGAGTGGAAAATTCTAATGATAAACTGGTGAACAGGAGGCCTGGGTAACTGCGGTGGTCAGGGTGTTCAGCAGGACGTCCTCTAGTTAGCCAGGGTTCAGTATCACTCTAACTGGAAACAACGTTTTACACAGCGTCCCAACTCTACTGTATCGGGGGCTCAACATTTTACACAGCGTCCCAACTCTACTGTATCGGGAGCTCAACGTTTTACACAGCGTCCCAACTCTACTGTATTGGGGGCTCAACATTTTACACAGCGTCCCAACTTTACTGTATCGGGGGCTCAACATTCTACACAGCATCCCAACTTTACTGAATCGGGGGTTGTGTGATGTGGGCGTATGACATGGAGGGGATATTTCAGTCAGGGTGGTTCTGTGTTCCAGACTACACAGTTCTATGCTTAACACACTGAATGCGGTTCTAACGTTGCTGCACTGCTCGGTACAGGCTGGTTAGGGCTGTAGTGTGAGGTTTGGGACGCAGCCTGAGTGTTAATAAGTTGACACTGATGTTGCAGTATGATGTAAACAGAACGCGACAGTTGTGAGTTTGGGCACGAGTGCAATCAGCCTGCTGCTTTAAAGCCATTTAATAAAATTACAGGTGCAGCCAAACTGTGCTGTCCAGAGACAAGCTTACCTAACACCACCCTCCAGTCCACTAGGTGTACGACTGTCCCCCAGGCACATCGTACGACCATCAGAGCTTCATATTCTAAACTCTATCCCTGCATATAGCATGTGTCAGCAGGGAGCTCTTCATGACTTGTTTGTGGTGGTTCTGCAGGACAATGTGATCTACTCACCTGTAGCACACGGGAAGAAGGACACGCCTGCTGAGGTGAGCGCTCACACCGTCAGTCATCTGTAGGATTAAGATGAGTGTACAGCTGACACTGTGGAGTTAAGGAGGTGACGGAGCTGTGTTGGGTTTTCTCTAGGATGATGTGACCTACTCCACCTTGGTTCATGGCAAAAAAGGAAAAACACCACCAGCAAAGGTACGTGTGGTTCCCCTTTTCAAATACCACCAATCCATCGTTCAGTAACTGTCCTCTAAAGAGTGCTGCCACCTACAGGAGAGAGGAGACGGTTAGCCCTAGCATAGCTAGCATGCTAACAGACCTGCACACCACAGAGAAGCACAGAGACAGGATCAGATAATGAAAATAATGAAGGGACAGGAATGCAGTTCTACCTGTGCTGGGCTGTTATGATCTGTAGCCTGATTGGTTAATTTAACGTTAGGTAATCAAGCAGACTGCCGCCACAAAAGGCACCACACACCAAAGTGCAGGTTCTCTGGAACATGGTGCTCTGCTGACGCAGATTTAGAGGATATGAGTGTCTGAGGAAGTCGAACTTGAGTGGCTGGTGTTGGGATCACAAACCAAACCTGTCCTGTGGAGTCTGGGACTGTCATGTTTTGGCTAAGCTAAGAGAAGGTTCAATCGTAGGTCAGCCCTGACACACGCCACAGTTCAGGTTTAGCTGTAGCTACTGATGCTAAAGTGGCACTCTGGCAGCAGCGTGACCTAGAACACCAACTTCTCCTGCACAGCCTTCATAAACACTGGGTAGCCTGAGCTCAGATCTGCCCCTGTAGCACCCGCTCTCACTTTAGCCTGCACCTCTCAGCCACGTAGCCCAAAGCGTCGCTGGAGGACCACGGTACATGGCCCACTTCTGTCAACCACGTCTGATGATCCTGGATTTCTACTGGGACACTTAGAGGTAGGGTCAGGATTTGGTGCCCACAGTATGAATCCATGGACCCCAGCTGCCTTGCATGACCAGCCCAGCCTGGTGTAGGTGGAAGCACAGTGGTCTCAGTCACTGGTGGAATCCGTAAGGCGGTTCTGAGAGCGGAGTGAGGCCCCGCCCAGTGTTAGTGTAGTGCTCCTAGTATAAGCGCTCGTTCATGTACAACTATTTAAATTCAGCAAAAATCGTTTATAATTCTTTCGTTTTTTCCTCCAAGGATGATGTAACATACGCATCTGTAGCACACGGGAAGGACCAACAGGCCAACACTGAGGTGAGCACACACACAGGCAGAACCGTCTTTAAGATGAACGTGCAGCTGATCCTGTGGGATTAAGGATCTGACCTGCACTGTGTTTCTGCAGGACGAGGTGACCTACTCTTCCGTAGTTCATAGCAAGAAAGGGAAGAAACCAAAGGGACAGAAGAAGGTGAGTGAGTGTGAAACAGAGAGAGAGAGAGTGAATCAGGGGAAACTGAAAATCCTTCGAGGTTTGAACCGTGTGAATCTTCTCTCTAGGCTGAGGAGGACGTGATGTACTCAGATGTGGCTTTCTGTAGGGCGGCCAAATCAGGAGACCAGGTACGTGATGCGGTTCTGGGTTCTTTCTAATAGGAACGTTACACTGACACTCACACAGAACCAGGTAGATAGAAATCTGCAGCCCGTCTCCGAAGCTCAGTCTGAGAAGCTGGTGTTGCGTTTTCACCATCCCAGTAATCCCAGGTACAGGATGAGGTGTGTGGTCAGTCCGTTGTTCTGAGAACAGCAGCAGCTTCAGTGTTTAGTGAGTACAGATGGACCTTCTCAGCAGTGTGAGTGGGGGTGCTGGGGGAGACGTGGTTTGAAGGTTCTTCAGGGCCTCAGTAGTGTAAGTACTAGCTCCTGTTGGTTCTTGATCTTCTTGGTGTAGCTACACAATTCTCTCAGACCCATAAGACTGAGGTGTCCACTCTGTGTCGATGGACGGACCTGTGGATGTCCTCAGATCAGAGTTTGATGTTCTCAGTTCTGTTTATCTGAAGGGGACAGTTCTGGTGGTCTGTCAGGTTCTTCAGGGGTCTGCTAGGAGCATCATTTTCTCTGAGGCTTTTAATCCAGTTTGAACTTCAGTTTTGGAAGCCCCTGATTTTCTGACGTGTTTCATATCAGATATCTTCAGCTGCGTCTGAGTTCTAGATACCCATAAGAAAGACAGTGCAGTTAGAGAACCTGTTCCTGTTCATGTTGGGTTCTTGTTTGAAGGATAAGAGAACGTCAGTAAGACCTTTGGGAACAGCTTTTGTTGGCAGGACGCAGCTGCAGCTGGTGGGCTTTAGGATTAGAAGTATGGAGGAGTTTAAGGTGGCAGTAGGTGGATAAAGTAGTCCACCTTAAAAACTACTGACTCGGCTGAAGGATGTTTTGACTGAAGGCAGGTGGAGAACAGTACGGTTCTGTCTCGTGCACGGTTCTGTGTTAGACCTTATGAAGTGCTCTACATGCTCAGACAGGAATCAGCTCGGCTGAGCAGCTGGCGTGAGAGGGCGGTGATGTGTGGGTGGAGAGTGAGGAGCAGCGCTATGATGTTCATCATGTGTGTTTCTTTTCAGGACCAGGTAACCTTCTCAAAGGGCCCCGAAGAGCCCACCCTTTACGCGAGTGTGAAGCCCGGCAAAAAGTAGCTCATACAAAATCAACCTGCCCTCCAACACTCCCACACGGTAGCCTAGCTTCTGGGTACGCAGGACTCGCCACTGCCTACGTGGTCTACGTTCTGGGGGACCCCTGAACTGCCTCTGTGTTTTATCTTATCTCCTCTATTCCTGTAAGACCCCCAGTACGCCTCTCTGAAACGGGGGGAGAAAGAGCTGTAGATGACACCTGGCCTGAAACGTCGTACCTTTCTTCACCTCATGCTCATGCGCCAAGCTCCAACGCAGTTTGTGTAGTTAGCTGATGATTCAAACCTGAAACCTCCATGAGGTGGTGTAGGAAGTTTTATATTCCATTATAGACACATGAGAATAACGAGCTCGAGCTCGGCACGCTGTCCCTGTGCTGTATCACTGCTTAGCATCCGCTACCGTCCTCCACTTTCACTTTCAGGCTTTTAGATTACAGTTCCCCAACGTTTTCCAGAGCTGGTCATAAGACGAGACTTCAGAAGACCCCCGATATCCCAGCAGTGGTCCGTTTATTCCCGTTTCATAGACTGAAATTAAAGGAAGTCCGCTCTGAACTCGTCCCCATCAGCTGAACTCCTATGTGGTGAAGTGTGCACTAGCTTTCTGTAGGGTTTCGGTTTTTTCACAACAAAGATTGAACGTAACAGCTAAACACAGACCGTCTGGATGTTAGTGCTAATCCAGGTGTGTTTGACCGGATCAGGTATCCGTGTTAAACCCAACACACCTCCAACATTCTCTCTTTTCTGAACGCTCTGCCGCTGTCGAGCGCCGTGAACAGGAAATTAGAAACACCATGGTACATGTACCCGAGGCTGTAGGACAGCAGGACAGCGCTGCTGAGAGAATGGAAAGAGAAAAGGTTAACACTCACAACAAACACCGCTCCGTATTTAAAACAGCGGTGAGCGCTAACGGAGCGCCGCGGTTATCTTTACGGCTAATGTGAATCATAGACCTCACTGAGCCTCTGCAGCGGCTACGTTATCAGATTCTCACTGCGAGTGTTTCACAGACTATGTTGGGTTTAAGTTTCCATCATGACTCTCTGAGAGCTGACCTCCGCTCACTGATGGGTCCTATTAAAATAAGCTGCTAACAGTCGTTAGCTTTCGGTGTCGTCCTCCAACTAAACAGCAGCAGGAGGAACATCTCCTCTCTCCAGAAGATCACTTCCACAGACATGATCCAGAAACTGGTCCTGTAGGTCACGTCCATAAGCTTTTCATCAACATCATCATTTATACAGGCTTATTCCAGAAGCAGCACCTTCACTATCACGTTAAGATCACATGGTACGTCACATGACCGGTCATTATCTGATATTCGGGGTAATTAAACTCTCTGGTGTGAAACGATGGCGCAGATGTCGAACACGTAACAGTGATTATGTTACACAGCCTGACTTTAGTTAGACGGTGAAATCAGACTGATCCCTCCTAAAATGATGGGACACTGACTCTGAAAGGAGAACCCCCTGTACAGAGGTTCTATTTGAAGGTTCTGATATTAATACTGATAGAGGTGTGTATGGTTCTCTGACCCCTCAGTGAAGTGGGGTCCGTATTTATGTTTGGGATCTCAGTGAACCATGTGATAACACCATGTGAGCGTTTAGAAGAGTGATGTATACTGTTACTGGCTCTTCAGTACAGTGAGCTCCGTTTAGCTGTTTGAGTTATTAATATTAATATTAATCCTAAAACTATTAATTAAATTAAATTAGTGTTTAGAGAAAGTGCTTCCTGTAAACTACATTTACCTTCCATTAAAACTGCTCTGTATGTCCATTTCTGAGCACTGTGGAGACGACTTGGGCTGGAACATGGTCAAGATTAAAATCTCCCGTGTATTTTAAGAACCGCATGTGAAATTAGAAACAGGAGACGTTCTGTGAAATGCATCTGGAACATCAGCTGTGCGTTTCATTTCACACCATCAAGTGTGATACACGCCAACATCAGCACCAGCTCGGCACTTGGTATTGGGTGTTGTGAGAACTTGATGGTGAGGTTAATGACGGCTGTCTTTATGAGAACTGCTGCGTTCTGGAACAAACCTGTTTATTACCATTACCATTCAGAAACGTCCATGTAGGTTTAAGAACAGGCCTCTTTAACTTTATGAACGTGACCTACAGTAACGCATTACCAAGAGTTCATAACTTCAGTACACGGAATGTATAGACATATCCACCAGTTCGGGTCAAACGGCCTGTGTTTGGTTTATTTATATAAATATAGAACGTACAGATACAGAATGAGCCCTGTCCAAATGTTGTCCTGAGCTACGATGCTCGGCAGACAGAATGTGTGTGTGTGATGCTTTTCAGCAGAGCTTTTTAATTTCTATTATATAATAATATTACCGTCTCAGTTCTACACAGAGAGGAGCCAGATGTGGCCCAGCTTGTAGGTAAAACAGTCGCCTATAAAAATATTTGATTAATTTCTGTAACACTTCTATTGGACATCTACAGCCATGTGCAGAAGTTAGCACACCCTCTTCATTTCTCTGTAGAGGATCTATTAACTTCTCACTTCATCAACAAGAACATGAAATGTGACGAGGACGTACGAACTTCTGCATATGGTTCTGTACAAAAGCAGCAGATTCTCAAACCAGAAATAGAACATGGATGTGGCACATCCCTTTTATTGATGGCGCAGGGCATGCACCCCTTTACTAATACACAGTAGTGTAGAACTATCTGTGTGTTAATATCATTTATCAAAATCAAAAGTTTATTTAGACGTTTTTCTACGAACTTCAAACATCAAATGTCTTTATGAACAAATTCTGATAGAAAAGCTACAAACCTAGACGTTTTTACTTTCTCCTGTAAAGTCACTCTCTGTATTTTATGACTGGACAGTGATGATACAGTGGGGTATTTAATTCACGTGTTAAAATGTTAAATGCTTTTGTAAATAAGTTGTTTATTTTGCCACCGTTTTTTTGTGATTTTCTTTTCTGTATGTGCTTCATATGAATATGACGCTATATGAATCAGGAGGTCCTGGACTTTTCTTAGCTAGCAGTGGTAAATTAAGAAAGTGAATTTTATGAATATATCTGAATGAGGAATATTTGATCTTTCCTTTTAACAGTAAAACTGAATTACCAAAATAATAATCAACAAGTGTTTCAGTGAACCTTCAGCACAAAAGCAGATGGACTTGCTAAAACAACCGAGGGTATTTCCACATCCCTCAAGAGGAAGTTCATCTCAACCAAAAATACGGCAATAGTTACTGCAAGTCATACAAGAGCACGTCTCATTCTTCACCACTAGCTAACGGTTAAGGTGTTCAGGACTCCTTTATGTATAACACAGAGCTTCTTTAAACAAACAAAAAAACCAACATATAATTAATAAAACTACTCAACTATAATGCTTAGGTTAAAACTTTAATAGCTTTAAAAACATTTTCTTTTAGTTTTAAACTACAATATTCACTTACTCCTGTTAAGAGATTTATTCAGCCATGGTACAGTTTCCAGGAATAAATAAATTCTGAATTCTGGCATGTTGTTTATATTTAGTTAACTGGCCTTTTTTTTCCACATGTAATTTTAACCTTGTTTATATTTTAAGGCAGCTATTTGTCATGTGAAAATAAAGATGTAATAATGATTTTTTTTTTGATGCATTACTAATATAGCTTCACATTATTTCAATAAAGTGTGTTGTTTTTAAATAATCCAGACTATGTGTTTAATAATTTACTAGATAAACTCTAGTCAGGTTTTTTTCTGACCACAGTAAAGAGTTGAGGTCCATGTTGTGATTATCTTTAGGCTGGTTCACATAAACCCATTCAATAAGCTCCTACTGGACCTTAGTGAAACACTGGATACAGCTGATCATGAGATGCTGCTCGATCAGATTAAAGACTGAGTAGTCTTCTCAGGCACAGCTTTATAAGAAATTAAATCATGTGACCAACCGACGCTTTTATTTTAGAGTTTCAAATGGAGTTCCCCAAGGTTCCATATTAGGACCACTGCTGTTCTCCACGTATAGGTCACAACGTTGTTTGCTGCATAATCAAGATCAAATCTCCTTAATCTGTCAAATCTGAGGCACAAAAACTGGGAATCAATTCAGATCCAAAGATTATTTAAATAAGACTAATGTAAAAACTAAATATACTCTGGACCTTGTATGAGACACAGCAGCACAGATTAGCATAATCACGTAAGAAAAATATTTTTAAAATGTTATAATTTCATTAAAAAAAAACTTTTCTTTCATCGTTCTTTCCTTTACTCACCTGAACTTTACTTTATTACTATTAAGATATGTATCCTATATTGTGCTTCTGGAATCAAAATTATCACCATACAAAATGCAAGAATTCTGAATTTGGGCTGAGATGGAAGGTTTTGGTTGTACCTGATTACACTGACTGCAATTCCACTAGAGTTAGTGAAGAACAGTGTACTGTCATTTAGCTAGAGGAAGAAACACACAAAAGGGCTAGATCAAAATTTTCAGCACACAAGAAAACGGATTTCCTATTAGGGTCTGTAAGAAGTAGGTTCAGGTTATAACTCAAAATACTGAAATTACTGCCACACCTACACAAACAGCACCTCACCTCGGCCACACCACATCTGGTACCAGTCACAGTTCACTAAATAACTTTCTAGTGACCTATAAACACACTCTTTATTTACTGATGAACCTTGGAGATCATGCAGGAAATTAAATATGGGGTATGGTGGGCCAAAAAAAGTGTGGAAAGTCAAAAGGTGCTATTTATGATTTATTAGCCTTCGCTGTGAAACAAAGGACAGATATAACAATTCACATTTTTACCAAACGCTTCATATTTCTCTAAAAGGCCTAGGACATACTCTTCTCCACAATTTAAAGGCATTCCAGAATCAAATACAGCATAGTTTAAGGTTTAACATCTACTGCCTTTGATCTACAACCTAAAAGATCATTAATAAATTAGTTCAGGTTTTATATCGGATATGTTTGGCTCGCTTGATAACGCGAGTGAGGTTACATTTCAAGTAATCTGAAGTCAGTCAGTCCCTGAGGATGTGCAGAGAACAGTCCAGGTTCACAGCTTTCTACAAACGTAAATACGCCGTTTATCAGGTTCATCTCCCTTACAGTAACATTTACTGGCCATTAGATCAGAATCTCCTACCACACAGCTGCACCTTCTAGGTGTAGAGTTACAGGCTTTTACTCAGCCCTAGCCCCATTTCTGACCAGATAGTGTTGGGGTGCTGCTCTACATCTGATCAAATGGTCAGTGAGTGCAGACAGGAGGACCCAACAACCTGGCAACTCTGTAGAGCTCATTTCTGTTCATTTCATTCATTTCCTTCATTTTTTTTCTGATTAAGAAACATGCTGTTGTAACGAAGCTGGGTTCCAGAAAAGAACTTCATGCACCTTCACCCTTCTATAGGGTACATGCAGGCAGGCTACAGCAGTGATGTGTCCGAGAGAAGGACCAGTCACAGCAGCATGTTCAAAGCCCCAGCAAGGGTTCTCCAAACTCTTTGGTACATCTACAGAGCTTTAAACAGCCGTTACCAAGCTGCAAGTAGTCTGCAGATGAGCTGCTATACACCATGCGTAATCCACGGCAATCACTTATCAGTAACACCCCTATATAAAGAAGACTTTTAATATTCAGACAGCCCACCCTAACTTCTCTAATCAGACAATAACTCTACCTCACCTCATCCTGTTCAGTCGTTAGCAGGAGTTGCAGCAATCCTGGACAAAAGAAACGTTCCTCTACAGAGAACCCACTCCTGCACATCGTGCTGCACAGTTACTGTGTATCTGCAGAATTTAGCATATTGCAAAATAAAAAAATATATTGTGTCCTTTGCAAAAGTAATGTTTAATATTTACAGTCAACTCCAGAATTAATGCCCTCTCCTCAATAAACTAGGCAGAAACCATCATATATTAAACAAACCTCATACGTAATAAATGTTCCTTAAAAATGTTTACAGAAATTGCTCCAGACATTGCTTATTTTAAAACCAGTGTTTACTTTCTAAACGATATGGCCCGTATTCTTAGTACCGACACTTAAACAGATAAATAAATAAGTAAATAAATAAATAGAGGTCGCATTAGTTCGCACGCCACTCTTCAAGAAGCAAGGAGGAACACGAAGCTTACAGTTTAACACATACGGTGTTGGAAGTAACACTAGAAGTGTTGAGCTATGCACAAAGATCCTAACAGCCTCAAAAGTAACAACACGTCTTGTGCATAGCTGACCGTCTGTGTGACCAGTGAAGGACAGACTGTGTTCTACCATGTTCTAAGAATTGAAAAACAGTGAAATTCCACTAAATGCAGGAGATTTCAGCTCACAATCTGGAAAACGGCTGTAACTTGGCTGCAAGATAATGACCTCAATCCCACCTTAACATCCTCCCAGGAGTGACTGCAGGTGGAGATATTTGATCATTTTTATTACTGTGATACGCAATAAGCTCTCCTGAGCATACAGACAAAATCATCAGTACACAGAAACACCAGTAGAACTGACTTTACTGCAGGACAGCTTGAGATTTTTCACTGGACTGAATTTTGGTGGCATTGGTGCAATGTGTCTGGGTGGGAATATACTGTGACACAAATTTATTTAAAGATCATGGATTCATATTTGGCCATATCGCTATCAATATTTAAAAGAACACCACATCAGAGCTAACTTGTGGTTTGTACAGAGGAGGAAAAGAAGGTGGAGGAAGAGTCTAAAACATCCATCAACAAGTGTTTTCAAACCTTGTGAAGCCCTGCAGGAAGCGGTTATTCTCCAAGTGGAGCTTTTACCATAGTTAATAACTGGGGTGCCAATATTTTTGGAGCCACTGTTTAAGAAATAGACAGCAGTATTATATTTGGTGACTCTGTATCGATTCTAAAAACAGAAATATTGGTTGTTCAGTGATGTGTAATGTAAAGACGGGTGGCAGACAGTGGATGGCTGTGGTGGTTAAACCCCCCGCCGCTATACAGTACATATACAGTAGGCCTCGTATCATCACAGGGTGCTGTTAATGCTGGAGTCGACTGTATGTTTAATTTATTACACAATATTATTTTCTCTTATTGATCAAATAAACAGAAACAGTGCTTCAGAATGTGCACAGAACCATCATATTTAAAGTTCCTGTAGAGGATTTATTAACTCGTTTTCACTGACCAACTTTTACACCACTTCTCTAACAGCCTGTGTCTTCAAACCTGAGCAGGCTCTCAGTTAGGGGGCTAGCGGGAAGGAAGGAGGTGTTGGTCAGACGTACTCCTGAGGCTTCTGGGAGCTGGAGGGGGAGGTCATGTTCTTGGCCTTCTCGGAGGAGTCTTTAGAGGCGTCTCCATGGTGACTCTGAGCTGCTGACACTAAGGAGATGGAGATAAGGCATAAACGATGAGAAAGCGGACACCGTAACAGAGATTGGAGAACAGACAGATACTAAATAAAACCATCTCTGTTCCTCCTTCCACTTTTCTCTTTCAGGAGAAGCATATCAACCGCAGCTGCTAACCACCAGCTAGATAATGCTGATGATCGGAGAATTTCAGCGCTGGAAAAAATAGAAAATGTGTTAAAAAAAAAAAAAAGGAAAAGAAAAGAGGAACCTGTTTGAAGCCTGAAAGGTTAGCAGAGGATTATGGCATCATGTCCCCTCAACCACCACACGTTCTTATTCAGAGGAACCTATAAATATAAGACCCATGGAAAGTATTATTACAATTATAAAACTATTAATGCCAGACCAAGCTTCTGCTTTATGGGTATTTTAAAATTATAGTTCAGTTGCAAAAAGTACTTTAATATTTCACATAATCACTATGAAAGGTCTTTCTAAAAAAAACTCTCCATGTGTGTTCTACCAGCTAAGGGCCTCATGCGTCTCCACACTGCATAAAAGTGCTTGGCCCCCTTTAATTGCCACTTGCAGGTTTATTCCACAAATACAATTAATCTCTGGTACTCTAGCTCCTCCCACTTCCAACACATAATTCATATCAGCTTGTTTATCTACATTTAACTACATCAATTTCAGATTTAAAAAGACCATGTACCACTGTGTAAAGTACCCAAATCCCTGGAACTGTGATTTTTCCTTTAGCCATAATCCCGGTGCTGTCGGTTCCAGTTTTGGTAACTGCTCAAGATTAACAGGAACGGCTCCTAATGTCCTCCCAGTTTTTTGACAAACTTGCAACTGAAGCCAGCTTTGCTCTTTACCCCTCCACCCTTATTCAGGCTCTTCAACAATTCCCTCAGCCCTCTCCTGCTGAAGCTCCGGAGCTAAAAAAAATTGGCATATTTTTAATGACTGTTTTATAAAGAGCTGCTATGGTGCCTGGTGGGGAAACACATGCCAATACTTCCAGCATTTATGCTAGCCATCACAGAAGACGTGTTTTAACTTTCAACAGAGAAACAGAAGAAGAACTGACTGAATCTGCACGATTAACTGTAGACGTCTACAGGTTCATGCATGCAGTGCATCACTATATCTAAGTGTTGTGCAATAACAAGCGAGAGGAGTAACGCTTTCTCAGGAGAAGAACGGCTTTGCTTTGCTCTACATGAGCCTCTGTGTGTGCGGCCGGCAGACACGGTTCAGTGTGCAGAACAGCCCAGCATGTCGTTTCATATCAGCCAATAAGTCACTACACCGAGCGCAGGCCAGCTACACGACAGGGACCAGCAGAACCTCAGATGTAGAAAATGGTGTTAGGTGAAAACGTTAATGAAGCTGAGAGACTGTGTACGTGTCCAGAGCGTGCGAGGACAACACGTTCCGATGGACACAGAGATAAGTATCAGTGCGATGTGATGAACAGAAACCCAGTCTATTTCTGCTGATGTTGCGGTTAACACATTCAGCTGGCCAACAAACAAACTGGTGCAGGACCGAGTGTAGATGATGGAGCGCAGATAAAAGCACCGCTTAGAACGTCTTTAAAGGAAACGCCTCTCCGAACTGGTAAACGTCTCCACCCGCAAAACCCCCTCATACCATCTCAGATATGTTATAAAGTTTCTGAAATTAGAGTTCATCTCTTAATGAAATATCAGAACACTGCGGGGGTATGTGGTGTTTAAGTACGGTCTAGTACAGGTCACGGCTTAAGCGAGATTCATCATAGAAAACTAACCAGAGCATAAAGAATTTGGAAATTCAACAGTTTATGTGGAAAAAAGCTGCAAAAACAGCAAAACTATAAACCAGCATATTTATACCGTCGCTGTCCAAAGAAAAACATGTATCTCCATTTTTGTTGATTTTTACTTTTATGCCTCATTTGATCACATGAGCTGCTGTTTACACTGTGTGGAAATTTTATGAAGAATGGACCAACAGAAATGGCCCAAAACAGCTTGGAAAGACGTCTGGTTCCATTGACTTCCATTCAAATTGAATGAGGTTTTTGGCCTCTCCTGTAAAGTTGCCATTTTGGAGATCCCTTTTTTTCTTTGGACAGCGACGATATATTTACAGCTATTAAGACTATAGCACTTTAGCTCCCTCCGTTCAGCCTGAAGTTATACGACGTGCTTCTGCCTGCACTGCTTTCGAAATGAGACGCAATACAGGACAGCTAGTCAGAACAGAGCTCATATATAAATATGACTAATAAAAAACTGCCCAGGTAGTTCTAAAAAATACGGAGAGGTTAGAAGATGGTGATGTTAAAATAAACTAGGAAGATACTGGTACATAAACCACATAAATACAACAAAAGGACCTCAAAACAAAAACTAATACAAAAAGAAATGAAGAATATCTGTCCTTTAATTTTAATAGTCATGCAAATTTATCATTACTGTTTTTAAACACTGGGCTACTAATCACTCTAAATTAGTTCATTAGTTGTTTAAGAGTTCCGATTCAAAACACAAGATACACAATGTCCACTAAAATAGGATATAATATCACATAGAGTCACTAAGTTTGGATAGTTATTACCTTCCATATTTCTCGATCAAGATCTTACACACACACACACATACATACACACACACATATACATATATATATATATATATATATATATATATATATATATATATATATATATATATATATATATATATATACACATGGTACTCAGGGGGTCTGGCCCGAGTCTGTCGGTGGAGTAAAAGTAGCAGATGGCTATGTAGTTTTTTTTTTACCCAATTCATTCTTAATGTCTTTTCCAAATCCGAAATCGGATTAAGACTTGAACACAGGCACACCATTCTGGAGCTGGAACGGTGCTGATATCTTAACAACTGCAGGACTACTTAGGGGGCAAAAATCATTAGACCGAGGAGACGAAGCTCAGACCATGAAGCTCAGTAACCTCTGAGGAGCAGACACTAAACTAAAGCGGTACTGAAGCCCAGAACGAAGGTTTGAACCCGCTGACCATTTACAGAGTAAACCGACCTGCTGATTTCCATCACTGACCAAAGAGCGAAAGAGCCGACCGTCTGAAAAACACGAGAGCTGACAGGAACCAGCAGAGGCGTCAAGATCATCATCGGGTGAGAACAAGTCAGTGGAAAGAGGAACCTGAACCTGGTCACCCTGTTAACATCATCTTTCACTGACACACCAACACAGAAGCTTCTGTACCAGAGGAGTGAAGTGAGACGTGAGGATCTACATACACCACATACGAACATCAGCTCTAGAGAATAATTAATGTTCCTACAGTAATTCATATAATTCATACCATTTAAACCAGGAAAAATAAAAACCAGCTTCATCACACCGTCCACAGCACACTCCTCCGAGCACAGGAGCTCCAGGACTCACAGTGGTGGTGATGGAACCAGATCTCCCAACACCCGGCACGTACCCGGCATGTACCTGGCACTTCACACCCAGCTAGTCTGAATGAATTTGAAATCTAGAAATTTCGGTTCTGAAATTCAGAAAAATCTGTGGAATTCCTCCTCAACGCCTCTAAAGCCTTTTTCCAAATGTTATTCCACGAAGCGGTTTGGAATTTGCTGCCGGATGTCTGAGACGCGGTTTTATGGGAGCTCTGAGAAGGTTCTGGTCTCAAACACATTTTTAACACCAAACTAAAGAGGATCAGCAGAATTCCCTCTGACTGCTGGAAGAAGGATTCATGGAAGAAGAACTTACTGTGGAGTTTAGAAAGCGCATGCTCCAGACCCTTCATAGCCTTCACCTGGTTACTCCTGAACCTGGACAGACCAAACTCCTGAAACACACCACAACAGACCCAGTCATACATGTACCATGTCTAGATCGTTCTAGATATCTACTTCTAGAGCTCCATATCCAGAGGTAGGAACGTGTTCCGTTCACACATCAAAGGAACACAGTCACATGATCATATTTATCAGAATTTAATAATTTCAGTAATTAAAAGGCTGCTGCGTCTGATGAACTGATTTACACTGCGGCTGTCTGAACTGCCTACATATGATGTTGGGGTTCCGTATGGATCTGTGGAGTGATGAGACACACAGCTCATGTACTGATGTTTAAATCCAGCTCATAAACCCGATTTTAATTTCACTGTAAACATTATAAACGACGTATGAACATCATCATCAACAGGACCAGCCTACTTCCTCACCTCTCCTGAACCGTTACAGCTCAGGACTCTATATAGATTAACCGGGTCAGTTATTTCAGATTGGGATTATTTTTAGACCAGCAGGTAAAATCTGTCATCCTGGAAACGTTAAATTCATATTCCTCCTTATTAAATAATAACTCTGTGTCGGGGTCCGGACGGGCTCATTAACACTTCTCTCTAAACATCATAAATAAATCTTAAATAAATAATTAAGCTCTAGAACAAGCTAGCTGTTGTTGGTAGTTGCAGCTTTCATATGTCTATAATGAGAAGTACTGCGGCTTGGTTTAGAGATCATCTCAGCAAACCTGCTCCCACCTTCATACTTCACTGTGGGTGGGCTTGTTCAACCCTTCTTTCTACAAACATCACCAGCTGAATTATTGCTGAAGAGTTCTCTGTTTGCTTCATGGTTCCACGACAGTTCTGAGTTCTCTGAAAGCTCACATGCAGATGTCTGGGTTTTTTGCATGTGGTGAACGGAAATGACTGCGCTTCAGTTTACTGCTCATAATTTTCTGTGTAACTGTTGCTATGCTGCTCTCAGGTCATCCTGCAAGTGTTTTCCAGTGACAGCTGGCTTCTGTCAGACCTCCTTTATCGTAGGTCACACAGTGCACCTTAGTGGAGGAGAATAGATGTGGTCCCATGAATACGTAATTGTATATTATTACACCAGTTATACAGATGGGGCTGTTTAAGGTATTTGTCAGGACTGCTGTATCCACTGGAGTGCTGTTTAATAACACGGCCTATGAGAACTTTAGAAAGCTCCTTCACCACCATTGCTACTGTTATGTGAAATCTTCCCTACTAGCGGCAACATGCTAACCAGATGCAAAATTGGCACAGGTATATATAATATAGCTTTAAAATCTGATTCGATTCTTACCTTTAAATTATATATTTTACATGTATAATTTAAACAATGTGTTTTTATATATAGAATTGAAATATTTTTTGTTGTTTAGATGTGTATAAACTTTGTGTGTGGCCTTACTTTAATAACCTATTATATAGCAATTTTAAAAAGGGTACCATTTACTTTACTATTCCTGTGTGTGTGTCTGTGAGTGAGAGACAGAGAAAGAGAGAATAAGACATAGAGAGAGAGGGTTGGTAACTTCTTCCTCATAAGATCTATTTTTCCTCTTCCGAGTTTTGACTGAATCATCAAAATAAGAGTTCAAATGAACGTGTAACAGACCTCTGAGCACAGTGCAAGCTGTCCGAGCTGGTTTTTTTTTTTTGGTTTGTGTTTTTTTGATGAGCCGCTGAGTCGCTGTCGCTGCACTGTTTCATAGACTTGCGTGCTTTTCCTTTCCTTGAGAGCACTACTCCAAACCCTTTGGCTAAGCTGAGAAACACAACCACCGTGTCTCACCAGTGACACTCTCAGCCAAACGTTACCATGGGTTCTCCGGGTGACGTGTCAGTAAATTTGAAACACAGTACCTACATTGAGCTGCTGGACAACCAGGTTTAGTCTTGAGCTCACCATCTAACCGAGGAACACAACATTCCTATCCCTGTATTAAAAGATGGCAGCTTTGGCACGCACCATATCTGGACCAACCGACCAGTTCTTTGATGCAAGAGACTTGATGATGAAACGTGTCCAGTACATGCCAAAGCCAATCAATCACAGTTGCTATTGGTGCTCATGGAGGTATTACAGGCTGCTATGTATGTTTCACTCGCAGATGTTTTGTCCGGTGAGCTAACAGTCACACAGTGCTGCACAGTGCTTACTGGGTACTGGTGGGTACCCAGGTACAGGTGAGTGTGTGTATTTGTGTGTTCCCTGTATATACCGGTATGCATTACCTGTATTGGTCTGGACAAGCCGAACACTCCTGATGAGATCCAGGCTTCTCTAGTGAGATGAGTCCATATAGGCCTCTCGCGTTCACCATGAAACACACAGCGCTCCACCACCGACTGAGAACACACACACAGTCATATGGCAACATTTGCACACTATAATAAAGACAATATACTTTTTATTAAAACACTATTTATTTGAGTTTAACATACTAAAAATGAATTAAAATATTTATAAAACTTTTGCACAGCCACATCATATTTAATGCTTTCCCCTATATGTTGAAAGCACACACACACACACACACACACACACACACATCAATCTACTAGGTGTATCTATAGAGTGAATAATACAGAAAGCAAACCGCGGCCCCGTCTTTGGTTTAAGGATTTAACGGTAGGGTTTTTACGCGGTGACCTTTCCAGTGACACCCGTTCATTTCTATGCGTGCTTGTTTTGGTTATTTACCATTAATGTCGTGTGGTTTAAGTTCCAGGTTAAAGTTGTGAGGCGTCTGTTGTTGGGGTCAACGATGGAGTCCTCTACGATGTAAACAGAACGGGACAGGTTGGCTGGGAAGATGCGCTCTGCCCATCGAGGCAGCCGATTGGTCTTTGTAAGGAGGCGACGGGACAGGAGACAGTTATCTGAAGTCACCTCCCGAAAAACCACATCCTCCGTCAGAACATGAGTACTGTGTGGGGAAGAGTGAGAGAGTGTTAGAGAGAGAGAGAGTGTTAGAGAGAGAGAGAGAGACAGAGACAGAGAGAGAGAGAGAGAGAGAGAGAGAGAGAGAGAGAGAGAGAGAAACAGAGAGAGAGAAACAGAGAGAGAGAAAGAGAAAGAGAGAGAGAGAGAGAGAGAGAGAGAGAGAAAAAAAGAGAGAGAGAGAGAGAAACAGAGAGAGAGAGAGAGAAACAGAGAAAGAGAAACAGAAAGAGAGGTGGGGATTGGCTAAGTCAACAGAACGAGAAGTCCACTTCTTATTTTCCGACATTAAATTTTACACCTTAAAAATACATGTGATTTTTCACATTTGAATTAGAACCTGACCATTTAGAACAGCTTGCTCTGTGAGTTCAACAGATTTGGTCAAATGTGAAAACTCTGAGCTCATGGATGCTCCAGAGAACCTGTCTCTGGTCCTCCTGAAAACGGTGGTCCAGGGTTTGTTTTCAGTCTGGTCCACTGCACATGTGGAAGCCATCTGGTTGGGTTGGGGGGGGCGGGCTGCAAGAGTGGTAGATTTTGTAATGTGACTACTTCAACTTATTGCATTACTTCCCTTTTCAGGTTTCATGATGTGGGAAAAAAAACGTTTCGGACAAAAAACCCATGTTTTGTAATTCAACTGCTCGTTTCCAAGCAAGATAATAAAAAGCAGCAAACAGATAAAGCTACGCCAAGCCAGCCCCTCCAGCAAAACATACCCAGACCCAACATACCTGCGATCTGAAGCTCACTAAAACTTCCTTCTTAAGGTTTAATTTTTTTTATTTTTTGCGGGGCACGGGTTTCCTGTCAAACAATGACAGACCAAGTTTTCAAGCAGGAGAAACACATAGCCAGGGTTCCATAGTGTCTTAGCATCTAGTACCTACTCAGCAAGATTTGGCTGTATAAGAGTCAGTGAACAAGCTGCAAGTCCTTTATAGGAGTCTGACACACTCCTTCTCCGTGTGCAGGCTTTGGTAAAATGATAGCTTCATCCGTTTACTGCTTTTTACTCTTTTTCTTCAGCTACAAACACTTTTTTATCCATAACAATTCTTACCCTGCCAACACTAAACATGAGAAGTGAGGTAACAACAAGTCAACCCAAACGCATTACAGAATGAAGCAATCTCGCAACAGCACAACCACAGCAGAGCTCGCTGGAGACAAACCCCAGACCACCAAGTTCAGGAAGACTATTCTCAGTGGTCCTCTGGTCTATCCCAGCCTCGAAACCAACTTTCACACCAAACACACCAAACTCACAGAGCCTGTGGTCTTGGGTCCGGAGACACCCCTCCTGAGATGGCCAGGGAAAGAAGTTATGGACAAGCTTTTAGAGGAAGACCATGCCACCACCACCACCCACTACACCCAGTTACAGGAGGGCAAAATCAGTCTCAAGGCAAGCTGACTGTTTACTCAACATCCCAGACACAGATCCTGAGACAGACCCACTTCATAGGAATCTAACCAACCCTTCGAAGAAATACCCACAGTGTGCCTTTTGAGTAGGTTCTAAGTGGAACCGAAAGGCACCTCTCAAGCCAGTACAGACAATAGATATGCTCATGTTCCTTTTAGGACGGCTGTAACGGACTGCATGGAGGACATATCGCGCCATAATTCACAGCAAGAGCTGCTTGAGACCTTCGAGGAAGATGTGGGGTATTCCTGAACAGATGTAGCTAATAAAAACTTCCCAGAAATGATGTTTAGAGCAAAGTAACCATGATTTGAACTACTTAATCATTTAAAACCACCTTTACACTGACCAGTTTAACGTCTAATTATTCTAATAGTCTGTTTGTTAGTGCAAGCTACAGTTACAGTCTGAAGTGCTGTACTTGACTAAAGCAGAGAGCAGAGGTGGATTCAGCACTGCTGAGGCTGTGTGATAGACAGCAATAGCGCCCACTGGACGCACATCTTTAAATAGGCTCTGGGCCGCAGAGAGGTGTTACCATCTACACTGCTTACAGTGACCCCTTCACACATGAAGCCATCTCAAACATAGCTTTAAAATATATCACTTGTCTCATTTTGAAACTGCTGCAAGAAGATTACAAGATAACTGATTTATTTATAAACTTTTTCTAAGAAAATGAACTCTCTCGGTATGTTGGCAGATCTCTAAAGTAAATGATTACATGTAATCATTAAGATTTATGAAACAGTAAATTAGTAGCTTGGAATAGATTCATTTTTGGAAGAATAACATCACCACCTAAACAACTGGCATCAGTTCTGAGTGAAAACAACATTAGCTCTGGAAATCCAGCCACAAACATCCCCAGTTTTTTCACCTTTTGTCTTATTTGCTGAACTCTGATCACTTTATTTAAAAAAAAAAAAAAAAAGCCACACTGAAGAGGCTCCGATCATCTCTATCTTCATGAAGCTGTGCCACATTAACCACGCTATAAATAACATAGTCCATAATGGGGTGAGGCTGCACTGAAATTACTGAAAACACTGCAATGGCAGCTACACTCTCTTTGTGCATAAACACACATATGCAAAAAAAAAAATACATATGCGGTAGAGGGAAAGAGGAACATGTATCTCCATTACTTGCCTTTCTGCTTTTCTGCATCATTTTGAGCACCACAGCTGCCCTTTATACTGTGTACACTTTTCAGGATAAACTGACCAACAGAAGTGCTTCAATTAAAGCCTCTTACATCGACGTACACTGACAGTGAAGAACGTTTTTGCTCTCCCCTGTAAAGTTTCTACTTTGAAGATTTTCTTTGGACAGTGAGGTGATATAGGTTTATGTAAATAAGGTTCTCCTTCTGATGATCTTAAAGCTTTACTGTAGAATAAAAGTGAAAACTATAAACTAGCACTCATGGAATTATACAGTCCACCTTAAAACCCTCCAGAGTGGACCTTTACAGGAGGAGGAAGCAACTTCCTTACCCTGCAGTGGAGCTGATAGAACAGGGTTTTTTGCTAAGCAGGTTTGGAGCGATTCTATTGGCCGGCCCATCATGAATATTCACTAACCTGAAAGGAGAGCTAGAGCTTTTACACTGCGCAGAAAAAGAGATCAAAGTTTTTACACCACTAAATATATATTAGAGGTGGAGATATGGAGGAGTATCATACTGTGTACATCAGGAGTAGATGTGGTGTATCAGGATATGGACTGGTTCAGGCTCTCATCAGGTGGAGCTGTTCAGTGTATGACTGTAGAGTCTTTAAGACCACCAACAGCACCCTTGTCGAGGACTGGTGGTGTAAGTAAGTACGGTATCTTCATAGGGGCCTCGAGGATCACCCTCGTAAACAGGACTGAGGCTGGAGGACCGTGACGTGATGGGCTGCAGGTACCTGTAAGGGTTGGGGTACCTCTGCCAGAAGGCAGAGAGGACGTGTTCCCACGCGCTCCTGATGTCGGTCTCGTTGAAGAAATACTTCCCCATTACTGAGGAGACCACTGACGCACCCAGCCAGCAGGTGCCTGAAACAGAAAGCCTCACACTGCAGTTCATCCTCCCACAACATCATGGCCAAAAGTATCCAGACACAAGGGGAGGGCAATACAGTTTTAAAAAATTGTAATAAAAGTACTAAAGCACATTTCTATTACTTCTATCTAGAACCCAGGTTCTTCTGTTGTTAAAATGTCAAGCTGTTTAAAAATGTTCTACACCGAACCACATACCACACCATCAATCTGAAGATGCAAATTAGAATGCAAATGGTTCTCTGAGGGTTTGTGGATCCTAACCCTGGTCCAGAAGCACCACCCACCCTGCACATTTTTGTGTCTGCTGTCCTACCAGCACACCTCGTCCAACAAATCCTCTTATTAACAAGCCTTCCCAAGGTAAAGTGGGAGTGTTCTGGCAGGAAAGCAGAAAAGCATGCAGGAAAGGAGGTCCCTCCAGGACCAGTGTCGGGAACCACAGCTATGAGAACTATCAGGTTTCATAAAGAGCTCTTTAAGGGTGCAGTTTTGCGACAACTGTAGTACATTACGTTTCTTGTGTTTTGTTTGTCTTTATTGGGATGTGGGAGGCACAAATCTGATCCTAGATCTGGGGGTCTTTGGTCTGGGGGAGACAGTTTGGTTGGTTCTCCTGTACAAGAACACCTGATTCAGTCCTGGTCACCAATTTCCCAAATTTGTGAGGCTGAAGTGTTCCAGTTTCTGATTTCAGTTTCCCTTCCACTTTAAATGGAGCAGCAGGTGAGGAGTCTTGCGCCTGCGCACTAACGCCACTCACTGTGACTGCTGCAGCATTTAAGGTGGAACGGAAAACTGGTCCTCCGTGGTGTAGTGGAGGTTCAGTCTCCTGATAGTTTTGTAACGTTATATTTGAGGTTGTAGGTTGAGACACTGTTGTAGCTTCGCTAGTTAGCTAACTAGTTAGCAACCTGACATTATCTCTGCATCTCTCTACTGTTAGCTTGCTAACCTGCACTTACCTGAATAATACACGTTATATGAACTTTGTACCCGGAGGAAGAGCTTGTAGGCCGACTTATCTAACATTACCGGCTTCTACGTGACCAAAACTCCCTCATTTGTCGTACCAGCCTGGAGCTCTTAACTGAAAACAGAGCTAGCTAGTTAGCACACTGGCTAATTTCAGTACGTGGTGTAGGAACTACAGCATACATACCTCAAGCTCCAGACTCAGACTGAATGTAGAAATATGCGGAATGGTCGGTATATAATGCTTTTCATTACGTTCATCAAAAACATCTTGTTGGCTCCGTGAACAGTATAGCCATGCAAGTCTCCTCTGAGGCTTCCACCTGAGCCGAGTTCATCATGTAGCCTTTAAAGTGTACTTCTTCGTCCCGCCGCTGGGGGGCAGTGTTCTACATCACCTCAGTAGTCATTCTGCACGTTGCCACCAGGTGGGTTATACACCAGCGCCTCCACCGTATGTATAGAATGTGCTTTACCACCACGTAAGGTGTGTAGTGTGCTTCACCACCAGATGGCCGTATAACCCCGTCACAGATTCTACACCTGAAGTGAGGTCAGATGGATTAATGGGGGAGACTTTGACTGTAACACACAGGTAAATAAACCTGACTGACTCAAAAATGAAAAATAAAATAAATAAGTGATTTTAAAAGGCTCCCAAATAAGTGCTGCCCCCCGTCCTAAATCTGTGGTCATTTTCCCACCTGTATTCCGACAAGTGTCCTCCTGCACTCCAAGGATTGGTCAGTAGTTCACACTCCCATGCAGGATCCATATCCCAGCCAATCCCAGTGCAGGAGGAGGGATGTGGCGGAATACAGGTGGGGGGAAAATAAGGCAGGCTAGAAGCTCACCTCCTCATCAGTGCTGGGTCTTTGATCCTACACACCTTAGAATAATCCCCAGCCTGAGAGACTCACCTCCCTCCGTACAGGAAGTCGGACCACCTCTATGGATCCCGGACGCGCGTATCTGGTGGGAACCTTTTACACTTTCTTACTTAAAATGATATTTAAATACATCACCTTTTAAACACCAGCCTTAACCCACATGCAGGAAACCAGATGTTACAGATGTTCACTGTCCTCCTCCTGCAGCTCCTCTTAGTCAGTGGGGTGATGGGGTGGCACGACCTGGACAATAGCGAGTATGACTGCTGGCCGCTGGAGAAGCCGGATGAGCTGAATATGATCGACTGTGGAGGTGCGGTTTGTTCCTAGTCTATTATAAATAGTGCTCGGGTTCCTGTAGAGCAGATATTAGATATTAAGTGTTGTGTTGGTGTTGTAAGTGAATGATCCTCCACAGAGAACATTTATAAACATGGCTTGTATCAGATTTTAATCAATAAAACAAATATCTTTAATTTATCTTTTATCTTGCGTGTGTATGTGTGTGTGTGTGTATATATGTGTGTGTGTATATGTGTGTGTGTGTGTGTGTGTATATATGTGTGTGTATGTATATGTGTGTTGGTGTTTGTGTGTGTGTGTGTGTGTTTGTGTGTGTGTTTGGGTGTGTAATTGTGTTTGTGTGTGTGTGTGTGTATGTATGTTTGTGTAATTGTGTGTGTGCGTGTGTGTGTGAGTCTGTGTGTGTATGTGTGTGTGTTGGTGTGTGTATGTATCTATGTATGTTTGTATGTGTGTGTATGTATATGTGTGTTGGTGTGTGTGTATGTGTGTGTAATTGTGTGTGTGTGTGTGTGTGTGAGTGTGTGTGTGTGTGCATGTGTGTGTATGTATATATGTGTGTGTGTATATATGTATGTGTGTGTGTGTTTGTGTAATTGTATGTGTGTTGGTGTGTGTGTATGTTTGTGTGTGTTGGTGTGTGTGTATGTATGTGTGTGTAATTGTGTGTGTGTGTGTGTGTGTGTGTGTATGTATGTATGTATGTTTGTATGTATGTGTGTGTGTGTCTGTGTGTTGGTGTATGTGTGTGTGTTGGTGTGTATGTGTGTCTGTGTGTGTCTGTGTGTGTGTGTGTGCGTGTGTGCGTGTGTGTGTGTGTATGTATGTATGTGTGTGTAATTGTGTGTGTGTGTGTGTGTGTGTGTGTATGTATGTATGTATGTTTGTATGTATGTGTGTGTGTGTCTGTGTGTTGGTGTATGTGTGTGTGTTGGTGTGTATGTGTGTCTGTGTGTGTGTGTGTGTGTGTGTGTGTGTGTGTGTGTGTGTGTGTGTGTGTGTGTGTGTATGTATGTATGTTTGTATGTATGTGTGTGTGTGTCTGTGTGTTGGTGTATGTGTGTGTGTCTGTGTGTTGGTGTGTATGTGTGTGCGTGTGTGTGTGTGTGTGTGTGTGTGCGTGTGTGTGTATGTGTGTGCAGGTTTAGAGATGGCCTGGGTTCTGCGACCTCCAGATAAAGTTCTGAGTGGTGAAGAGTTCGACGTCATTTACTCAGTAACAGTCAGAGACCAGTTCTACCAGTGGGCCGTGGACAACAACGTCTTCGTACACCGGTCAGTGCTTTATATCCCCCTCTCTCTTTTCAATCTGTTGTCCATATCCTCTTCTCCCTCTCTCTCCCCTCTGAGTCTCCCTCCTCTTTCCCATCTGCAGTCCATATTTTCCCCTCTCTCTCCACCCCCTATCTCTTTTCTTTTGCTCTGTATCTCTTCATCTGTGTGACCATCTTGGTTGTTTGTTTATGTAGGTCCATCACTGATCCAGCGGAGGCTCGGCGGTTCTGTGAGGAACACGAGTGTCCGAATAACTGGAAAGATGCTAATGGAGAGAACTGCTGCATTCACCACGCTAACATCCACTCCTGCCCCATGGGTTACATGGTAACGTCTTTTAACCTACAGATATTTTTAGGTACCTACAGAAATCTTTTATCTCTCTGACTTTATTGTTTTTACCTTCATTCTGAAACTGCTGTTGTGGTACTGGGATGGGCTGTTGGTACACCTGTACATCTGTGACCACACTGCTATCACTTAACACATTGTGGAGAACATACTCTGCCTTCTGGACTCCATCTTCTTCAGAGATGTTCATGATTATTACAACACGGCCAAGAACTGACACCCATTGGAAACGTGTCTTAAAACACAAGAATGTCCTGTACAGTCGTACAGCGTGTATAACAGATGACAGTTCTGCTTGACATCTTGAGTTTTTAAATGTTAATGATAATTTCTCTCTCTGTCTGTCTCTCTCTCCTTCTCTCTCTCTCTCTCTCTGTCTGTCTCTCTCTCCTTCTCTCTCTCTCTCTCTCTCTCTCTCTCTCTCTCTCTCTCTCTCTCTCTCTGACTCCCTCTCTCTCTCTCTCCCCCTCTCTCTCTCTCTCCCTCTCTCTCTGTAGAAAGCTGCTCAAGAGAGAATTTGTGGCCCCTGGATTCCGGACGATGGCCGAATCTTCACACACACCATCTCCACATCTGGAAAAATGACACAGACCAACTGGACCGCCAAGGTATGAGTCAAGCACACTAACATACAGCCTGTGACTGTAGACTGTAGGTAGATCTAGGAATTAAACTGTGTATTAGATTTTCCACCTTAAATATCTTTACATTTTACTAATTTAGTTAATAACTGTGTTGATGTAAAATACTTTATTCGTGTATAAATGATGTGCTCATTTAAATCATTTCATCACACTGAATGTATCATAGTGTGTATCCTCACATACTGCCTCTCCATCATCCACCTTTAACATATATATTCTTATATGCACTTAAACATTCACTTCAAATTAAATGTTTTTATGATTGATATTTTTTCCATCTCCCCTCATCAAAACTGTATTTCTCATGCTGCTCTGCTTTGCTCTTGTACACATTAATGGTAGGTGGTGCTGTTCCATGAGGGCCTGACGTCCCTGATCGCTCACATCCGTGTGGGGAACATGCAGGTGGCTCTGGAGGCCAAAAGCACCGTCCTGCCCACCATCAGTAATGTATTCAAACTCACTGTTTGATTTTTCCCACAAGCTGAATTATTCGAAACCCATCCTCCAGTAAAGTGTTTTTGAATCTTTTGGTCCAAAATAAGCTAATATGCTAAAAGAAAGCTTCAGAGTGAGCCATATTAGCATTAGCATAACAGTAAATAAGCTGAAAGTCTTTGCACACCATTTGGCCAGTGAAGATTCTCATTCTGACTTTAATTCAGCACATCAGAATAAAATTAAACCTCAACAGGAGAGTTAGGAACTAAAAGTAAATGACTTGATGGATCTGAGTTAAGTAAATCTGACTAATGTACATTATTACTACTGTTATCATTTATTTATTATTGTATCTTATTACACACTACTGTAAAGGGTTCCACTAACTTCTTACCTTTTTTGAGGTAGGTAAGTACATGAGTAAATGAGGGAGGGAATGAGTGAGTGAAAGAAACAGTCCTACACGTTCTAATTTTAGTTATCAATGGGAATTAATAGTAGAAACTCATGTAAACAGTAATAACATGTACCTTAGAAGTTGTGTTTGTAGTTAGTTCTATCATTGTATGATCACTAATAGCTGCTGTGTGTTTATAGCGTGTGGAGATGGAATTTGTGAGGCAGAGGAGAGTTGTTTTAAGTGTCCAGCGGACTGTGGCGACTGTCCTCTCAGTTCTTCAGTTCGTGCGGCCATTGGCCTCACTGTGACCACCATAATCATCAGCTTCTTTATCACAGCTATGGTGAGAATACACACACACACACACACACACACACATACACACCTAGGTATTTTGTGCTGGACATGTCATGTTTATAGTCTACTGAACAAGACAGAAAGAATTTGTCCATCCTAAAGTAAAGTCTATACAGTAGGATCTATAGATACACTATAAAACTGTATTTGTGATGAATGGCCCTAAAGTAACGCTTCACTGACCTCATTCCAATCCACCTATATTAAAATGAATGCTCTGTCCCGTACAGCTTTTTGGAGATACCTGTTTTTCTTTGGACAGTGATGATATAGTGAATATCTGTACTTAAATGTTATAATATACTTAAGTATTACATATCTGTACACACCGTACTGACACTCCTGCCTCACTCTGATGGTGTTTGTCCTCTCTGTAGTGGTTCAGGTACCAGAAACAGAAGCTGCTCTGGGATGAGAGCTGGATCATAGACTTCAACCAGATCAAACAAGGTAGACTCTGTGTCTGTGTGTGTGTGTGTGTGTGTGTGTGTGTGTGTGTGTGTGTGTGTGTGTGTGTGTAAGTCTGATCCTGACTACCCAACTAAGAAAAGTCTTACACTTATAGATAAATTTACATTTACGTTTTTTGTAACTTTCATATAGTGTAACATCAAATGTATAATAAATATATTATTATCAAATAAAGGTATAAAAGCAAATATCTATCTATCTATCTATCTATCTATCTATCTATCTATCTATCTATCTATCTATCTTTCCAGACTATGTTGCTCGGGCAGGTATGGGCAGTATAATCAGTGTTCCAGCCGGCAACAGCGACTCCAATGCCAGCTGTGTGACAGCTCTCAGCTCCTGCACGGGCATGCCCACCTCCCGCAAGCAGCTGTACACAAACACCGGCATCTAGTGAGCACACACAAACACACACACACACACACACACACACACACACACACTCATTCAGGGCTAACTGATTGTTAACTGATGTTATCCATGTGCCGTGCACTCACACATTCTAACATACATTTCCAACCCTTCAGTGATGGACGAACTGTGGCCATCAAGAAGATTAAAACCAAGACGTTCTCACTCTCGAAAACCATCAGGCAGGAAGTAAAGCAAGTCAGGTACGGCCCTAGCACTCACACTCAGATCAAACTCTGTGTAAGATATGAACACTGTGCGTATATATATACGGTAACATAGTTTTTTGCTAGAAAATCAGAATCTGTGACAAATTTCTTATAACAGCTTTTAAAGTCGTCTTGATCCCCGACAGGCATGCCATAGTACACTGTGAAGGTCTTGCACATCTTATCAGATGTGTCACTACACACGTTTTCACTCTGGTTCTGATAAATTGGCCACAGACATAGTAGAACTCTTCGTTGTCCTGGCCACACAAAAAACTGTAGACTGTATTTCCTGTACATTTTTATAAGGAGTTAGGAGAACACTCTTAGAACCCAGAACTAGAACAAAATAAAAAAGTTTGGAACAGTGTTATGGTTCAGAAGAAGGTATGTAGCCTGGAGGCCTCTGGATGGAGTTTGTTGAATAATAAATAAATAAATAAATAGTATTATAATAATGCGTCCACAGTTTAATGGTCTCAATGAGGTGTCAGATGTAACCGAGTGATGTTGATGTTGCTGGAACTGTTTACGCTTGTTTTGGTGGTGATTCTGACAGAGAGCTGGACCATCCCAACCTGTGTAAGTTCTACGGAGGATGTGTGGAGGTGCCTAATATTGCTATAGTGACAGAGTACTGTCCTAAAGGCAGCCTGAACGATGTACTTCTCAATGATGAGATCCCACTGAACTGGGGCTTCAGGTACACACACACATATGCATATGGACAATCAATTCTTTTTTTTTTGGACAGTGACATGTGACAGTGATATACACTCATTAATTAGAGTTAATTCTAGATCATCCCAATCTGGTGTAATATACCATGATCAGTTATGTAATTATTCAGATTATTATAACCTGTGCTGTATTGTTGGTTATTTGCAGGTTCTCGTTTGCTACAGACATAGCACGAGGAATGTCGTACCTCCATCAGTACAAAATCTGTCACGGACGCCTCAAATCAGCCAACTGTGTGATCGATGACCGCTGGGTGTGCAAGATCACAGGTGCAGCTCAGCATTACACTGTTATAGGACACCTGTACACCTGCCTGTGTTTATTACCCCTTACAGGCTGAGCATGAGCTGAGAGGGGACAGGGTAGTGAAAACCTCTGTTAATAATAAGACCAGCTTATTAAAATCTACTACACAAGACTGAGATAAAGTGTGTGTGTGTGTGTGTGTGTGTGTATGTGTATGTGTGTGTGTGTGTGTGTGTGTGTGTGTGTGTGTGTGTGTGTGTGTGTGTGTGTGTGTGTGTGTGTGTGTGTGTGTTAGATTTTTGTCTGTGGGTGTTTCGGCGAGAGGACTGTGCTGAACCCCTGACCACCTACCAGATGAGACTAAAGGAGGTCTACACTCCACCTGAGGCCCAAAACGGCAGCACTGAGCCAACCCTCACAGGAGACGTCTTCAGGTACATGCACACACACATACATACGTGAACGAACACATACACATACAGATCATTATAATAAAAGCTCATTACAAAGAGGACATAACAGCGTACCAGTGCAGGTGTCTTGAGTGTGTGGAGTTCTTGTGCTTCTGGCAAATTCCAAAGACGTTTTAATTCCTCCGGCTACTGGCAGCAATGCCAAAGACCCACACATACACAGAAACACGTGCACACACACATTCAGTAAGTCTGGTTTAAATTACAGAAGGATTAATATTATAGAGGAACGATTAGACTGATTGAACTAGGTGAAGGGTGGATTAAACTGATTTAGCTTAATAATTAGTTAATTAAACTCTTATTTCAGATTGAGGTAATATAGTCTGTGGATGAAAGCCTTCCTGACTGTAACTGTAGGTATCATTTCTCTGAGCTGGTCTAGGACTTTGTTACAGTACATATATGCTTATACTGTTTGTATGTATACAGTATATACTCTGTATATGTGTGCATAAAAAGCATGCAGCATCAGCCCTCGTTTTTTAGCAGTAAACAGGAAATGTGATGAAGACTAATGATCCCGCTCTCATCTCCTGTTCAGTTACTCCATTATTCTGCTGGAGATCGCCACGAGGAACGACCCGGTTCCAGTAAGCCTGTGATCCTCTGTGTGTGTGTAATTTTAAAATATGTAAATTAACAATGTAACAATAAATGGCTCTTGAAACAAGTTCCACTGCATCTCTCTCTCTCTGTCTCTGTCTCTGTCTCTGTCTCTGTCTCTGTCTCTCTCTCTCTCTCTCTCTCTCTCTCTCTCTCTCTCAGGTGGAGGACAGTTCAGTAGAGTGTGCATGGTGTCCTCCTCTTCCTGAGCTGATTTCGGGTAAAGCTGATAACACCTGTCCCTGTCCTGCAGAGTATGCAGAGGTACTGATACTAGACCAATACGCTCCTTCTATCTGTCTGTCTGTCTATCTGTCTAACTTTCTTTCTCTCTCTCTCTCTCTCTCTCTCTCTCTCTCTCTCAGCTGATTCGTAGATGCCGCTCTCATAACCCCACCCACCGGCCCACCTTTGAGCAAATCAGAAAGTTTGTTCATAGAATCAACCCGCACAAAGTCAGTCCTGTGGACATGATGATGAACCTGGTGAGAAGTGAACACACAAACACACACACACAAACACAGACCTATACAAACACACCAACACACACACACAGAACACACACACACAAACACACACAGACCTATACACACACACACACACAAACACACACAGACCTACACACACACACACACACACACAAACACGCACACACACACACACACATACACACACACAAACACACACAGACCTATACACACACACAAACACACACACACACTAACACACACAGACCTATACACACATACACAAACACACACACACACATAAACACACACAGACCTATACACACACACAAACACACACACACAGAACACACAAACACACACAGACCTATACACACACACAAACACACACACACACAGAACACATACACACAAACACACACAGACCTATACACACACACACAGACCTAAACACACACACACACAGACCTATACACACACACACACACAGACCTATACACACACACACAGACCTATACACACACACACAGACCTAAACACACACACCCAAACACACACATTAATGAAAAGAGACTAACATTAATGTATTGATATATTCATATCTGTGTGTATGTGTGTGTGTGTGTGCATGTGTGTGTGTGTGTGTATATGTGTGTGTGTGCCTGTGTGTAGATGGAGAAGTACAGTAAGCACTTGGAGGTTCTGGTGGCTGAGCGGACGCAGGACCTGATGCACGAGAAACAGAAAACAGACCGACTGCTCTACAGTAAATATTCACCTTAACACACTACACACATACTACACATACTAAACACGAGCACCCAGTCTTCTTCAACACCTTAACTCACTCTCACAAAACACATGGCCCGCCAACACCGTCATTCACTCTTACAGAGCACAGGGACCACCAGGGTCTTCAACACATTCACTCATTCTGTGTGTGTGTGTGTGTGTGTGTGTGTGTGTGTGTGTGTGTGTGTAGGTATGTTACCTAAGCAGGTTGCTGATGACCTCAGACAGGGAAAACCTTCCCAGGCTCAGAGCTATGTCAGCGCTACTGTCTTCTTCAGGTAAATAAATTAATTGATTGAAAAGATTATTTCAATAATTTTTATGGAAATTATGTTATTATTATTATTGTTGTTGTTGTGTTGTTGTTGTTGTTGTACATCAATTTAGAATGAACCAGATGTATTCATTTCACTGTTCTGACACGGTCTTGTTTTCCCAGTGATATTGTGGGCTTTACACAGCTGTCCAGCACCAGCACACCGTACCAGGTGGTGGACTTCCTAAACAAGCTCTACACCACCTTTGATGAGATCATCGACAACTATGATGTCTACAAAGTGGAGACCATCGGAGATGCATGTAATGTGTCTGAGTGTGAATCATGCAGCCTCCTGGTGTTGTGCTTATGTATAAGTAGTGGAGATGAAATATTAAGAGGTGCTTCTATATGGGTAAAATTAGCACGTTCTCCATTTTAGAGATTCTGTGGTGCTATGTGACGGTCCTCCCCCCGTGTAGACAGAGGACTCAAACTTGTGTGTTAAAGTTTAGCCATGTGAAATTTTCACACTGTTGTTTTTTAATGCAAAATTAAACTTTTCATTTATGATTTTATAAGTGTATGTGTGGGTATAGATGTGGTGTTTTCTGTGTGTAGACATGGTGGTCTCTGGTGTGCCGCGCGAGAACGGAATTCTGCATGCGTCTGAGATTGCCAGCATGGCTCTGGATCTGGTATCCGTCTGCAAGACCTTCAGAATCCCTCACAAACCCCAAACACAGCTGCAGATCCGCGCGGGAGTACACTCAGGCAAGAGCAGACGCTTGTACAAATGCCAGTTTATGGTGGAACTTTACAGGGTTTAATAGAAAGCCTTGCTGGGTGAAGCTTGATCTTCAGAAAGGCCTGTTAGTAAGATCTCCTCATGGGTTTGCGGTGTTTGAGGGTAAAGTCTGGTGTGGTTCCTCAGGGCCTGTGGTGGCCGGAGTAGTCGGGACCAAGATGCCACGTTACTGCCTGTTTGGAGATACTGTCAACACCGCCTCCCGTATGGAGTCCACCAGCGAAGGTAGGACTCATCCACTGCTGTTCAGACTAACTCCCTTAAAATTACACCTCACTCAATTTACTCTAAGTGAGGATTAATCAGCCATGACATGTTTGGTGTTTGAAGTTTGCTTCCTTATAGCTACACTGGAAAATTCAATGCTAATTTAGCTAACCATCAGAAAATCTCAATCTTAGGCCTCTGTTACATACACTCTCTATAGAAAACTCAGGTAGCTACAATCAGGATTCTGAGAGCTACATTCTGAATGGCTAAATGAATGGCCATACCATGTGCACATACCACAAATGCTAGTAGCTGCTTGTTTGCCTCTAAAAGTCAGTCAAGACTTTGCATTTTGTCTAAATTTTCTTTAGTTTAATTTGTTTTCTGAATTTCCCTCTGGGATCAATAAAGTATCTGTCTATCTAAAACTTGGTTGTGCCCCTACATGCAATATAGCATATGAGTCAAATGGCTCGTTTCTGTCAAAGTAGGTGTTTATTAATCGTGTTGAGCAACACAGTATACCAGAAGCTCAGGCACTTAAACTGCATAAGCAAGTCTATTAGAGGTTACTTAGCAACTCAACATGGTCTGAGAAAATGTGTGAGGATTCCGGGACACTATTAGCACATGCTAAATGGCAGTGCTACCTTAGCACTCTAGCTCCATGGCATAACTAAGAACACTAAACGTGTCCTGGCTTAATGAACTACATTTGACCTTTGACCTAAGAGGGAATTTATCTTGAACTATCTATTCCAATATTATTCATTGTTTTCTGTTCTTGGAGTTTAGCATTAAAGATCCAGTGCAGCTCCAGTGCCTTTTACCTGCTCGAGGAGATTGGGGGCTATATGCTCACCTGCAGAGGGGTGCTGCAGGTCAAGGTGAGGTCCCATGTGTGTTGGATTTGGAGTAATTGTTTATATTAGCACAGAAGCAAACAGTGTTCCATACATTTTCACAAAATACGTAATAATTTAGCCAGTTTCCTAACACTCTGCATTCCCTAGCATCTCCAATGGGATACACACAAGCCCTCAATGCAGGAATGCATGTACAACCAGCCAAGACAGGAGCTAATACAGGCTTGGAAATGTCATAGGCCTACCAACATACTGAACATGCTCCAGCTTCGTGGCCAGTTTCCCAGGCCCAGATTAACTCCAGACCTAGACTAAAGAGAACTGTGTTTCAACACAAGATCATGATCAACACAGCAGTTTAGTGAAATAACCAGTACACTGTTGGTACCAATTGGAGATTCCAGCTGTCCAGTTCTCATCTATATGGAAACAGAAATAACCCTGAAGGGGTTAAACATAGTACTGGCCTGTCTTTATTCTTAGTCTTTAAATAGTTAGTGTTGCTTTATTGGTTAATGGTTTGATTAATGGTCAAATTTGGTGCCCCACCTCTCTCTCAGGGTAAAGGAGACATGGTGACATACTGGTTGGAAGGGAAGCAGGCAGCAATGGTCCGAAAGGAAAAAAGAACAGAGCCTATGACAGAAGCAGCAGATCAAGAGAATTTCTCCAATATTCCTGGAGTTATCACCTGCAATAACAACAACAACGACCTGCTGTTTGACCCCAACTAAATATCAACCAGGGGAGGACGTCAGACTGTAAACACTACACACACTGCAGATTCATACTGGATTATAATCCCTCCACAGTTATTACCGTCAGACTGTAAACACTACACACGCTGCAGATTCATACTGGATTATAATCCCTCCACAGTTATTACCGTCAGACTGTAAACACTACACACGCTGCAGATTCATACTGGATTATAATCCCTCCACAGTTATTACCGTCAGACTGTAAACACTACAAGTGCTGCAGATTCATACTGGATTATAATCACTCCACAGTTATTACCGTCAGGCCGTAAACACTACACATGCTGCAGATTCATACCGGATTATAATCCCTCTACAGTTATTACCGTCAGACTGTAAACACTACACACGCTGCAGATTCATACTGGATTATAATCCCTCCACAGTTATTACCATCAGACTGTAAACACTACACATGCTGCAGATTCATACAGGATTATAATCCCTCCACAGTTATTACCGTCAGACTGTAAACACTACACACGCTGCAGATTCATACTGGATTATAATCCCTCCACAGTTATTACCATCAGACCGTAAACACTACACACGCCGCAGATTCATACTGGATTATAATCCCTCCACAGTTATTACCATCAGACCGTAAACACTACACACGCTGCAGATTCATACTGGATTATAATCCCTCCACAGTTATTACCGTCAGACCGTAAACACTACACACGCTGCAGATTCATACTGGATTATAATCTCTGTAATTACAGTAGTTTATAGTTAAATCAGATGCGTTTTTGTTTGCTGCTGGTGCTGTGTTTTATTTCCTGTAGCATGCTGTAGCTTCTACCTTCTACAGAGTGCAGAGATTCGTTTCTGTGAATGTGCTGCTGGTGGAGTGGCCTCATGCTGTAGGCTTCTGTTTGTAATGTGATGGCTGCTGTGTAAAGGTCTGTGAAACAGTCTTTGTTTTCTGGATTAGTGTGAAAGAAAATGAGTCAATGTGAAATCAGGCCTAACCTTTTTACCTTCGCATATTAAGCATGATTCATCATGTCCTTTAAAATATCTTGTGATCTTGTGACCGTCTTTGATCAAAGTGTAGAGATGTTTACTAGCCTGTTCCTATTTGTGATCGTCATGCAACAGTGGGCGGGGAAAACATAGCATTACCCAATAATATCATAGATCACCTCCCAGCCCCTTCACCCCCAACTATCATGATCCCTGATACCAAGGCTGACTTTGTGATATGTAAGGGAAATGCATTAGGATTAACACAGACTTTAAACCTTTGATGAGCCAGATTAGAGAAGGAGTGTAACCATCCTCCCAGAAACAATAAGCTGATCTCTAGTACTAAATATTACATTAGCTCTGCTATGGCTGCATTAATACACACAAACTCACCAGACAAAAACAGGAGTCCCCTTGCATATTTAAGGTGGTAGCACCTTCAGGCTCCTGCAGATGGCCCTGCACGCGGATGTGATTGACGAGATCCATAGATTGGGAAGAGGTGGTACAGTGCAGGGAGTGTCTCGTTCCATGTGTGGGAAATGGCTGCAATCCAAGCACAGCTGGTTATTGGTGCTCGTGGAATGATTACACAGTGTTAGGTACGTTTCAGTCACAGGGTGGTCATTTCTTGTTTGGTAAACCTATTTGGACATTGCTTTTAGTTGTGAGGCCATCTATTAGGAGTAGACAATGAAACAATGAAAACTGTAGCTGTGATATGTTTTCAGTAAGAAAACAAATCTTCCTTTATTAAACCTCTGTTTAAAAAAGAAAGCATTAACACCACATATTAGTTAACGCATTTCCCTAGTTCAGTCCCCAAACCATCCATAGCGGTTTAGGCTAAAGCCCAGGTGCAGCACTCCTACCTTCAGCATTCTACGCTGGACAGCGCTCACACTCGAGAACCACGGATAAATGAACCAGCAGCTAACTAACAAAAGGAAAAGCATAGTGGCATCATCATCAACTTCATAAAAACCTTTAATATCATAAATATTGGGCCCATGCAATCAGAAGGATATGATTTAAATGGAACAACAGATACAAAATGAAACCTCCCTGTTTATCTGACTGACTCTCCAGCTAATGTTAAGGTCATTAACAATGTAATGGTCTTTTATTTAATAAAATAATTAATCTAGTAAATGTGGATCCTGTGATAATTGTGCATTTCTTATGACGTATATTTATTTACTATAGCAATAAATAAACAATGTTCTATAAAAAACAGCACGAGTCATTTTCCTGAAAAGCTCTCTCTGATCTACAGCCATTATTAACATTTATTACATTTTCATCTTTTAAAAAATGCCGTGTGTGAGAGAAGCTATACTATGCTCTCTTCCACCCATCTGATGTGACTGTAGAAGCAGGGAAGTCCAGGAAGGCCACCTGGGCCCTTCATGAACCCGTCTCTGAGTGCAACGCCTGCGGTGGTGTGTGCAGCCACGAATGTGTATGGCGCAATCTTCCCCACGCCATCTTGCTGTAACGTGCCGAAACCTGCCGGCCTCTCTGGCACCCCCTTCAGACCACCAGATGGACAACAGTCCTTCAGATTCTGGAGAACCTTCTCTCCTTTCGTTATGTGGGCCTTATCTGACCCCAGTGAGCCCCCCAAAGATGTGTCATTGCTGCCTCCTATGCTGTACAGACCCTCCAGGTCCTCCAGAGACCCCCAACCCAGTTTGCTTTTCTCTTTTCTCTTGGTGCAGCAGCATCGCCCCCTGCAGGAGTGGAGCCTTAGCCATGGCCAAGGCCAAGACTGGAACCCGTTGGTTTTAAAGGCGAGGATGATGACAGCCAGAGCGGGGAAAAAGATGCTGGGGCCGAGGGCAATGAGGGGTACGGGCCCCAGTGCCTCACCCTTCGTTCCAGACACGGCAAACATGAAGCCGAAGAGGAGGAAGATGGTGCAGAAAGCCACCGCCATTCCCACACGAGGGTTGATACCGTCAGCACGCATTTTAGTTCAGGGGTTTATACTCTGAGCTCCTCTTTCAGTCTCACGTGTACTGTCGTTCTGTTTCTGGACGGGTCTAAGGGGGAAGGGTTGTGCTTTTTTAAATCTTGGTCCTGCTCAGAAAAGCTAATAAATCTAATTTAAGAGGGAGGGACGTGTTCCCTTGTCCTGTTTCAGGTGAAGGTGTCCAGGGTCCCACAAAAGGCTCTGTAGCTCCAGTGCTGCCCAGCGAGAAAGGCAGAGAGTGTGAGAGGGAGAGAACCGTGTACAAACCGTGTCTGCATTCACATGTACACATAGAAATTATTCACCTAGTGCCAGACAGACAAAACTCAATTTTTTACGATTTACTGTAAAACTATTCCACGATTTCCATGTTTAAAAGTTTACTAACAAGTAATTTCATAGCTGTTAAAAGTGATTTTCATTTTTACGTTACATTCATTTACAATTCTATAACTAGAATTTACAATTCTCTAAAACGTCAGTGTTTTTCTCATTTTTAGAGCACATGATAAAACATGTCTAGGCCAAACTAATTTCAATAATCACTTTTTAAGCCATAACCTGAAAGTTGAGTTTATTGGAACAGTCTTTGTACCAAGTCCTGTACTTTGTGATTATCAAACAAAATGTTTTTTGGAATAAATATTTGGTGAACTCTTTGACATTAAAGGCAATCACTCCAGTACATAAGATATTATATTTACTGGCTAACTGATTTCTGGAAAATGGTTCACATTAAAATAATCTGTTTTAGTCCAGTTAACAGTTAATTACTCAATTACTCAAGAAATTACTCAAAGTAATCAATTAAGCTGTTTTTCTGAACAGTTTGGGGGTGTGAATTGAAAGTAATCTATAAATCCTACTCACCTACTGCGTGTGCGCCATGACCCGTCCCGAGAGAGAGTCTCAGAATTGTAAATTCAGACTAGCTAGATAATCTACACTGAGGTCAGTGGTAACAGATCCTAGACCACCTGAATAAACCATTAACTCGTGATTAAATATAATAAATAAACTCTGCTGGTCAGATGAAGTTATGATAGGTGATAAGCTAACCCCCAGTGAGGCTCATCCTGAACTCTTCAGTCCTCCTTTAGGGTCCATGTGTGGCTCCACCTCCCCTGATTCTAGACCAATATAGACTCATACATCCCTATATTTGTATGTGTCACTCCCTCAAAATTCATTCTCTCACTTATGCAATCAGTTCCTGGATAACCACCATCTTCTGCTCACTTTTGTGTCGAGCTGGTGTTCAGCAGATATGCTCAAATTAAATTAATTCAAATGTAATATACTGAATGTGGTTCATATATTTCATAACAGAACACTGTTTTCTGTATGGGTGATTGTTCGCCTGTATCTGTATGCACAGTGGTGCATGGAATTTTGTGAACTCTACATTTCTGCATAAATAAACATCAAACTTTCAGATCAGAAGTCCTAAAATTAGATAAAGGGAACCAAATTAAACAAATTAGATTTTAAAAAATATTTTTGATTATTAATTGTATGTAGGAATATGGCCAGATTTTTACATCTGTGATTCGGTTTGGAGGAATTTGGGACAATTTCAACTCTGTTATGTTCCACACCAGCCTTCTTGGATTAAGGTCAGGACTTTGACTTGGTCGTTACAGAACATTAACCTTAGTTCTTCTTTAATTGTGTAGAACCACTTGTG
>JAMWET010002130.1:50000-67500 GCA_024036415.1 Prochilodus magdalenae
GATTCAACACAATTTAATTTCATGTTTAAAACAAACTGATTTCATTTCAGTAAGCATTTCATTTGTGCTGTTTCTTTTAGATTTCTGTCAAAACTAGAGATGTCCCGATACTTAGACTGAGATTGTTTTTACCCCTGATCCTGATTCAAGTCTCTACAGATAATGAGTGTTAATCTGATACTCGCTCCTGTATCTTTTATGACGCCCATGTGACTGCTGACATAAAAAATGAAGAAACTCAGAAATGCTCAGGTACATGTCAATAAAGCCAAAATCGGCTAGTCAAGAAATGGCTTAATCTGCCCCAATACTGATCTCCGAGATCAGATCTGCACACTCCTAAAAAAACAAATCGCAAAAAAGACATCACCTTTGGCACGCTCTCTGTAACACTGAAGCTCGGCCACGGCTCCAACTTTTAGGTGAATCAGCCACCGAATGAGGGGAGATGGGAGACCATGCTTGGGAAACAGAGAGGAGAAACCTAAAAGATAAAATTAGAATCTAAATATAAAACTATTATTTCCAACCAACAAAGGCTGAGAGCCTCTCCTAATAATCACACTGTACATTAACAAATCATATTTCAACAATAGAAAGCCAGTTAGAAGTGACGAATCCTGATTCACCCCAAATTATATCCAGGGAATAGTTTTAAATTATTCAGAGTGGATGGGCAAGGCTAAGGCGCTGGAGGCTGAACACGTGTATATATGATGGTTTTCGTTACACTGCACACTGTATAATATATAATATTGACATTTACATACACCAACTCCTCTCTCTCTCTCTCTCTATCTATCTATCTATCTATCTATAATTGAAATAAACAGTAAACAGTACTTTAAAAATAAATGTTTATTAAATGTATGTACAGTTAAATGCAATCAGATGAAAAACGAATATTTACTTGTACAGTGACGACACACACTTGGAATATGATGCACAAATTGTCATTCATCTTTCAATCTGTTTGTACTTGTAGGTCAGGGGGGTGGAGCCTATCCCTGTGTTCTCACTGGGTGGAAGGCAGGAAACACTCTGGACAGGCCGCACTGAATATTCCTGATTCAAAGAGTATACGGATTAACCAGGGCAGAACTGGGGCAGCGTTTAGAGTAAAGTAGAAAAATCAAAGAAGCCGTCCGTCCTCAGGTGTCACCACCTAAGTGAACCATTTAAGGTGCAATGCATCATTAAGGAGTCTGTGAATAGACACCTGGCCTCAGCCTTGCAGTTGAACAACTGGATGGCTGTTAGATCAGACATATGGCCACATGGACACACAGCTTATCGTTTATAAGTCTACACTTCACAGGAATGAAATGAAGAGCTGGTCATGTGAAAGCACTGCTGGCATTCCACCGTTTTGGACATGACCTTAGCAGTGTTACAGGCCTGTCTGATTCGTTACACCACGTCATTCCAGTTCCAGCTCAGCCCTCCGCAGCGTCATGTCCCTGTTTTGATGCTGCAGTGCTGCTGTTCACGTCTGCATGTCCGCCCTCTTCTCCAGCTCCCACTGAGCTGCAATGCGAGTGCCGTAGATCACGTACCCCCAGGACAGCACCACGATGGCCAGAAGAATCTGAAGGAAAGAGAAACATTGCCTATTAAAATGTATAGGAGTAAAACATGCTTCTGAATCACAGAGCTAATCTGATTCAGGTAAGCAGGAATTTAGTGTAGGAGTCTCTTAAACTCGGCCCGCAGGCATAACAATCGTTTTAAACGACTAGTATCAGACACCCTGTAAGGGCTTTATCATGTTTATTTAATTATAGTCTTTTTGTATTATCTTTGTTACTTTCTCTCTATTACTACTTCATTTATTCATTTTAATAATCCTTTTTTAGTTAGCCTATTTATCCTTCTATGTTAAAATCTTATTACTTGGCTTATTATCTTAGTTTAATTTTGGCCTCTCAAATCAATTTTATTTGTTTTGAAATTCAATGCTTGATTTAATTTGTTTGGTTTTATTGTTCACTTGTTTGTGTAGTCATTTTTAGTGAATCGTATTAAATTCCATTTTTTTATTTTATCCCTTTAAGATGTAAATGCTCGGCTGTATTAAAAATAAGAATAAGCATTAATGTACTTCTGAGTTCAAATAAGGTTGGCTCATTAAACAGATATTTCATTTAGCCTGTTGGTTCCTGGCAGACGCTTTACTTGTTATTCCAGGTTACAGACATGCAAGAATTATATGAACAGTATGAAACAAAGAAATAATAAATAATAGAAAAACAAACTGTAATATTTACAGTGATCACATTTTAAATTGAGATTTAATGTGCCATTGGCTAAATATTAAACCGTGACAGATGAACCCGTGGTAGAAGTTACTGTCAGCTTCAGCCCCGATGGTAGTGAAGTATCTTAAAGCCATTTAGAACAGCAGTATGAGAAGTATTACTTTAGATAAACGGTTCTGTAGGAGATGCTTAGTAACTGTAGTGGTTCTACTCAGATCCATGAATCTACGCAGAACCACTTGTGTGCTGGAATGGGTCTTCAGATTGATGTAACAGGTGTTGTATATGCTTCCATATAAGATTTATGTAGTACTACTAAGTAACTTAAATGGTGCAGCAGGTACAGGAAAGAGACTGTCGGAACATTTAAGGTGACATGGGAAAATTCCGCGAGCGCCAGAAAGTAAATGCTGCACTATTTAAGGTGGACTGGTCAAATTCGAACAATTAGCTGTCTTATAACAAGCCCACTTCTCACCCGAGTACAGAACCGATATTTTTTACAGTAAGTGAGGGATGTATATGTATCTAAGACTCTTAATACAGCGATCTGAACACCTGTATATAATGACCAAACGCTGAAAACATGTTTATTTAGCAAGCGATGCTAACTGCTCAAACTGAGAGCAGCTATGCTAACTGGCTAAGATGCAGCAAAAAAAACGCTAATTTAACATTTCAAAAACACTCACCAAGGAAAATATTCTGTCCAGGCACCGCTGACTCACATACATCATATTATTTTCTATTTCAGCAGAAAAAATTAGAACGCAGTGAATGGAAGCAGGCTAATCCTTAGTGAGCTTATAAACAAACGACAGGCGCCCTGGCAACGAGTCACTACTGCCGCCTTGTGGACACGGCAGGAATTACAGAGAGAGTGCCATTACCGCCATCTGGTCGACAAAACAGGGACCTACACACCAGAGAGCAATATTATCGCCGTCTAGTGGACAAAACTGGGAACTACAGAACAGAGAGCTATATTACCGCCGCCTGGCGGACAAAATGGGGAACTACAGAGCGGAGAGCTATATTACCGCCGCCTAGTGAACAAAACGGGGAACTACAGAGCGGAGAGCTATATTACCGCCGTCTAGTAAACAAAACGGGGCGAAGAACTATATTGCCGCATTAAATGGTTTACACAGGCGGGCATGAATCTGGTTTATAAACTTATCCAGAGAAGGAGGTCTAATCTAAACTCTTAGAAAAAATACCTGCATGTCTGAATTCCGGTTTCAGACAAAAAACAAAAAGCACGAGTGAAAGCACAATGCTTGGCTTTTTTTTTAACCTAATTTTTCAGGTCCACCTTAAATGATAGCTTAATGTTCTGCATTAAATGTTACAGCAGGCACATTTCTGCATGCAGAAAGAAACTGTCTTAACATTTAAGGTGGGACTGAAAATGTTATCATGCGCCAGAATGTCCCTGATGCCCCATTTAAGGTCGACTGGTCAAGTTCGAACAATTACATGCCGTATAGCAAGCCGACGTCACCCCTGGGTACAGAACCGATATTTTTACTGATGGAGATGCATCAAAACATCTTAATGCAGCGATCCAAACACCTGTAAATAATGACCAACACTCTAAAAACCCGAAGTTTATTTAGCCAGCGATGCTAACTGCTCATACTGAGACCCGCCAGGCTAACTGGCTAAGCTGCAGCTAACACGGCTAATTTAACATTTCAAATACACTCACCAAAAAAATTAATTCTGTTCAGGCACCGCTGACTCACATACATAATATTTTTAAAACTACTTTAGCAGAAAAACAGAAACACAGAACGCTGTAAAAGCAAAAAAGCTAACCCGTAACGAGCTTATAATCAAATGACAGGCGTTCTGGCAACGGGTCATGGCTGCCGCCCTGCGGACACAGTGGAAACTACAGAGCAGAGAGCTATATTACTGTCGCCTAGCGGACAAAAGGAGGAACTGCAGAGCCGAGCGCTATATTACTGCCGCGTAGTGGACAAAGTGGGGAACTACAGAGCAGAGAACTATATTACCGCCACCTAGCGGAGAAAATAGGGAACCACAGAGCAGAGAGCTATAGTACGGCCGCGTAGTGGACAAAACGGGAAACTACAGAGCAGAGAGCTATATTACTGCCGCGTAGTGGACAGAGTGGGGAACTACAGAGCAGAGAGCTATATTACTGTCGCCTAGCGGACAAAAGGAGGAACTGCAGAGCCGAGCGCTATATTACTGCCTCCTAGCGGACAACATGCAGAACTACAGAGTAGGGAGCTATATTACTGCCGCGTAGTGGACAAAGTGGGGAACTACAGAGCAGAGAACTATATTACCGCCACCTAGCGGAGAAATAGGGAACTACAGAGCAGAGAACTATATTACCGCCACCTAGCGGAGAAAATTGGGGAACTACAGAGCGGAGAGCTATAGTACTGCCGCCTAGTGGACAAAATGGGAAACTACAGAGCAGAAAGCTATATTACCGCCACTTAGCGGTAAATGTTGGGAACTGCAGAGCAGCGCGCTCTATTACCGCCGCCTAGCGGACAAAACGGGAAACTACAGAGCAGAGAGCTATATTACTGCCGCGTAGTGGACAAAGTGGGGAACTACAGAGCAGAGAGCTATATTACCGCCGCCTAGCGGAGAAAATGGAGAACTACCGAGAAGAGAGCTATATTACCGCCACCTGGCGGAGAAAATGGGAAACTACAGAGCAGAGAGCAATATTACTGCCGCGTAGTGGACAGAGTGGGGAACTACAGAGCGGAGAGCTATATTACTGCCGCGTAGTGGACAGAGTGGGGAACTACAGAGCAGCGAGCTATATTACCGCCACCTGGCGGAAAAAATGGGAAACTACAGAGCAGAGATCTAGATTACCGCATTAAATGGTTTACACAGGCGGGCATGAATCTGGTTTGTACACTCATCCAGAGAAGGTCTGATCCAAACTCTTAGAAAATCTTCAGACTGCATGTCTGAATTCAGGTTTCGGACAAAAAACAAAATGCACGAGTGAAAGCACAATGCTCGGCTACTCCCCCACAATTTATCAGGTCCACCTTAAATGATAGCTTAATGTTCTGCATTAAATGTTACAGCAGGCACATTTCTGCATGCAGAAAGAGACTGTCTTACCATTTAAGGTGGGACTGAAAATGTTATCATGCGCCAGAATGTCCCTGATGCCCCATTTAAGGTCGACTGGTCAAATTCGAACAATTAGATGCCGTATAGCAAGCCGACGTCACCCCTGGGTACAGAACCGATATTTTTACTGATGGAGATGCATCAAAACATCTTAATGCAGCGATCCAAACACCTGTAAATAATGACCAACACTCTAAAAACCCGAAGTTTATTTAGCCAGCGATGCTAACTGCTCATACTGAGACCCGCCAGGCTAACTGGCTAAGCTGCAGCTAACACGGCTAATTTAACATTTCAAATACACTCACCAAAAAAATTAATTCTGTTCAGGCACCGCTGACGCACATACATAATATTTTTAAAACTACTTTAGCAGAAAAACAGAAACACAGAACGCTGTAAAAGCAAAAAAGCTAACCCGTAACGAGCTTATAATCAAATGACAGGCGTTCTGGCAACGGGTCATGGCTGCCGCCCTGCGGACACAGTGGAAACTACAGAGCAGAGAGCTATATTACTGTCGCCTAGCGGACAAAAGGAGGAACTGCAGAGCCGAGCGCTATATTACTGCCGCGTAGTGGACAAAGTGGGGAACTACAGAGCAGAGAACTATATTACCGCCACCTAGCGGAGAAAATAGGGAACCACAGAGCAGAGAGCTATAGTACGGCCGCGTAGTGGACAAAATGGGAAACTACAGAGCAGAAAGCTATATTACCGCCACTTAGCGGTAAATGTTGGGAACTGCAGAGCAGCGCGCTCTATTACCGCCGCCTAGCGGACAAAACGGGAAACTACAGAGCAGAGAGCTATATTACTGCCGCGTAGTGGACAGAGTGGGGAACTACAGAGCAGAGAGCTATATTACTGTCGCCTAGCGGACAAAATAAGGAACTGCAGAGCCAAGCGCTATATTACTGCCTCCTAGCGGACAACATGCAGAACTACAGAGTAGGGAGCTATATTACTGCCGCGTAGTGGACAAAGTGGGGAACTACAGAGCAGAGAACTATATTACCGCCACCTAGCGGAGAAATGGGGAACTACAGAGCGGAGAGCTATATATTACCGACCCACCTAGCGGAGAACAGAAAAAATTGGGGAACTACAGAGCGGAGAGCTATAGTACTGCCGCGTAGTGGACAAAATGGGAAACTACAGAGCAGAAAGCTATATTACCGCCACTTAGCGGTAAATGTTGGGAACTGCAGAGCAGCGCGCTCTATTACCGCCGCCTAGCGGACAAAACGGGAAACTACAGAGCAGAGAGCTATATTACTGCCGCGTAGTGGACAGAGTGGGGAACTACAGAGCAGAGAGCTATATTACCGCCGCCTAGCGGAGAAAATGGAGAACTACCGAGAAGAGAGCTATATTACCGCCACCTGGCGGAGAAAATGGGAAACTACAGAGCAGAGAGCAATATTACTGCCGCGTAGTGGACAGAGTGGGGAACTACAGAGCGGAGAGCTATATTACTGCCGCGTAGTGGACAGAGTGGGGAACTACAGAGCAGCGAGCTATATTACCGCCACCTGGCGGAAAAAATGGGAAACTACAGAGCAGAGATCTAGATTACCGCCGCCTAGCGGACAAAATGGGAAACTACAGAGCAGTTTCTACTAATCATTTACCTTTTTTGTGGTGCAGTTTTTTTAAATTCACAGCATTTTGTGTAAAGATTCAGGATTTCTCTCTCTCTCTCTCTCTCTCTATATATATATATATATATATTTATATATATATTACTGCACTGTTTTTCCTGCGTTCTCACAAAATGATTAAGTTAATTGCTGCATCAGCGCGTTTTGCTACACTTGCATAAACATCTGAAGTCAGAGAATTTAATAAGCTCTTCCCAAATGTAAATATTTGTCAAATTATTAAATTATCAGAACGAATAACATTTTCCCGGTGTCATACAATCTAAGGGTAATTTTACTCCTCCACAGCGGCTGGGGGCGCTGCGGGTCCTCGGGTCCCGCTCAGTCCTCCGGTTCTCTGCTGTTTGTTCGGTCGATGGTTCCTCTGTAGCTTTAGCCGATGATACTTTTATTTGTCAGTCTGTTTTTTGTCCATCTGCGCTTCATTGTGTCGGATAAGCGCAGTTTTCCGCTCTCGGTGCTCTGATGGATGTGGGTGACAGCGCGGAGGGCGGGTTTAGAGGTGTTTTAAGGTGGTATTGCGGCGGGAATCCGGACTTTCTGAGGAAGATGTGTTAGCGCGTATGCTAATTCACACGGTAAGGGTGTGTTTTCACTGTTAATAATGATGGGAAATAATAGCAGAGACAGCAGTAATGTAGGACTAAGGTCTTCTGATCGCCGGGTGCTGTTTAGGCCACAGACTGTAAGAGGTAGAGCTTTACTGGTTGTTCATTTGGGCTCTGTTGTTGTCATCGTTAGCTTGCTGGCTAACTGAAGCTATTATGAAACGGGTAACTGCAGCATGTTTGTCTGAGCTATATTAACGGATCTGACTGTCCAGATTGGGTGTAAAGATGGAAAAAGCCTTTTTAGAGCCATGGTGGCTTAAACTGCAGTCTGTGCTAGCATGTCCACAACACGTATGTGCTCAGTACTGATTGATGCTGATCTGGTGTAATATTGGTCACTTCACCACGCCCGGGCGCTTTGTAACTACATTTATATAATATCTGATATTTTCTGAGGATCTTTTTGTATAGGTGCTATTTATAGTTGCTGAACAACCACATACCACGTACTGTTATCGTGGTGGACCATTCTCAGCAATGCATCGACATTCAACTTGTGTGACGATGGGAGTTGTGTGATGATATGAGCGTCATATAGTAGCCTTATGTCCATTTATGCTTCTCATTGCTTTTCATTCTCAGTCCTAAAGCATGCTTGGCTTCCCGGCTGGTTTTCAGACTAAACCTGTGCTTGTGCACGTACTTTGATGAAGAGCTAATTTCGTAAGTCGTGAGGAGCTGAGCATCTTTATTTTTAAATAAAAAGAAGAAAAGTCTCAATCCATAAAGTAAAGCATGCACACAACGCTGGAACCATCGCCACCATGTTGGTGCTTGTTGGAGAAGTAGCAACTTTATTGTATTTTTAATCTACTGTGATTCACTTCTTTTGCTAAATAGGCAGTGTATGTGATGCCCCAGTATTCTTAGAGAAAGTCTGGTGTGCAGCATACACATGGGGCAGAAAATTACATCAAGCTAAGCTTAATGTTAGCAGGCTAAATCGGAAATCCTGCTTTGTCAGGCAGACCGCTGGAAAGTCCAGTCTGTACATGTTTTTATGCTGTCCCTTCTCTGATACACCTAACTGAACTGGTCAGGCCGGAATGAGGCCATGTGTGCAATGTTTGTGATTTTATTCTTTGTATTGTCTTGAAGGTGATGACACCCACAAAGATGAAACTGCGTGTGAGGAAGAAGGAGGCTGGGGCAAAGTCTTCTCGGCGCCTTCTAGCAGAGACGTCGCCAGACTCCAAATGTCCGATCTGTCTAGACCGTTTCAATAACGTGGCGTCCCTGGACCGCTGCCTGCACCGCTTTTGCTTTCGCTGCATCCACGAGTGGTCCAAAAACAAGGCGGAGTGTCCTCTGTGCAAGCAGCCATTCAGCTCCATCTTCCACTCTGTCAAGGCCGAGAACGACTTTAAGGAGTTTGTGCTGGCTGCTGTAGAGAATGGCCCAGGAGCGGCAGCAGCACCCCCTGCAGGTCAGATGGACAGTGGCAACCCCCCAGGCAGAGTTCGCCGGCCAAGAGCGCAGAGGGGCAGTGAGAGGCGAAGTCGAAGGCCCCAAACCTCTGCCCCTTCTGCCTCCTCACCAGACGTAAGGTTGGAGAGTTTGACAGAGGGCACGGAGGAGACAGTGGACCAAGCACGAGGCGTCCGCCATATGATGCTTCGCCTGACAGAGCGCCGGCGCTCACGAGGTGAAGTGCGCAGCCTCCGGCGGCTACGGGGCCAAGATGTTGTGCGGTTCCGTCGGGCGCTCTACCGTACAGGTATGCGGGTGCGCAGTGGCGGTTGGGATAGTGGCCGTCAGAGGGATGTATCAGCAGCCCACCTGCGGCGCAACCCTGCCTGCTTGCGGCGACTACTACCGTGGTTGCAGCGGGAACTGACAGTGCTGTACGGTTCCCACGGCTCGCTGGTCGGCATCGTACAGCGCATTATCATGTCTCGCATCACGCACTACGACATGGATGATGCTGCTATACGAGATGAGCTCCGCCCCTTTCTACTTGCGCGCACTGACCATTTCCTACATGAGTTGGTCAGCTTTGCACGCTCCACACTCTCCATTGAGGCCTATGACCAGCAGGCAGTCTATGAGTGTCCTGCCCCCAGTTATGAGGAAGACAGCGGCTCTGACTCCTCCATCATTGCCATCTCAGAGGTCAGACATGCTGATTCAGACCCTCATGATCTGAATTTGTGTTTAAAATGTGTCCAATTCTGATTGTTTGTACCTCTAAACACAGGTGAATGTTGATATACATTTATTTAAGATATGATATTTTATTTATTTATTTTAAACAGCTTCATTTCTTGTTCTGCAAGGGGTAAGGTGATGTTTCTCAAGCCTGTTGCATACTTGTATGAAGTAGGGCTGCAGCATTTGGTCAAGACAGTTTTAGTGGTCAGTCATGTTAGTAATGAATGATTCGTTGAGGGGTCGTTTGCTTTTAACCATGCATGGCATTTGTCAGTACTTGATGGACCCCAGTGCTGATTTTAACAGCCTTACACTGCAGTCATTTTGATACACACTGCTGCAGTGCACTATTGGATGTGTTGACAATGGACAAACTCTGCATTCAGAGCTTTAACCCCTGTTAGGGAAAGGGACCTGCAGGAGTCATAGGGTTTGGTAAGCCAATTGACTAATAGTTAGAGCTTTTAGAGATGTATCTGTATGGACAGATAATGTGTACACACAACATGCAGATATTCTAGCACAGATACGTTCAGCTGAACATTCTGCACTTCCTTAAATACTATTATTCATCACATTTTGGTCAAATATCTGCCTAATGATATTTAATTTGGTGTCTAAAATAGTTGGTTGCAGCCCTAGTTTGAAGATGAGTCCAATTGACTAAGCTTTATCCTGCCTTAGCCCTGAATGCTAGATCAGGACAGCGTTTGTTTCTGATAGAAACTATTTTGTTTTTGGGTGAAATAGAGCTCATTTGTTTGACTTAGAAATAGATGCACCAGTGTGTACCATATGTGTGTATGTATACAGTAATAACAAACTGCTTATTGTCTGTCACTGGCTCTTCCTGTAGGATGACGATGACAGTGGGGATGTAGACATCACAGAGACCACTGAGAAGCGTTTACCCCCTGTCCCAATGGCAACAGGTGGCGAGAGTTCACTCAGCCAGTCTGGCTGGGACGATGAGACTCCTGGCCCCTCCTATTCCACCCTCCTCCCGTCTCCCAGCCAGTCGCAGGAAGAAGGGTTGGAGCTTGCTGGTGATGCAGTTCGGGGAAGTGATGCAGCCCGAGCCAGTGGAGCAGCTGGGCCTCGTGAAGATGAGGAGGAAGAGGAGTGTATGATTGTAGGTTACGTTAAGCCGATGGCTGAGCGGACTCCTGAGCTTGTGCAGCTTTCCTCCGATTCCTCGGAGGAGGAGCAGGAGACGGTTACCACAGAGGCTGCAGCAACTGCCACAGTACCAAAGGCAGAAGCCTCGTCGTCCCAGGCACAGGCTCCATCATCATCCCCTGAGTTGTGCTTGAGACCCCTGAGCCCCTCCTCCTGCCTGTACCCATCTGCCTCACGTAGTCCACACTTACAAGCTGACAGGATGAGTCCACAGAATGTGACATCTTGTCAAACACGCAGAGGTGAGAGAGACCCTAAGATACAGAAAGAAGAAACTCGCCGGCGTTGCTTCAGAGACCGCTCATGGTCAAGCAGCGATAGCTCAGTGTTAAGTGGGAGTTCTGGACACAGCCGATCCCGCAAACGCTCTGGTTCTTGCTCTAGACGTCAAAAGCGACCTACCCAGCAGGAATCACAGAGGTGGAGTCGCCAGTCATTAGGGCGTAGTCCCACTGTTTCAATTGCAAGTGACGGCTCTGACTCGTCTAGGTCTCCTAGCTGGGAACGACCACAGTCCAGAAACCGGCCACAACCCCAGAAGAGTGATGAGGAACGCAAGCAGCCTTGTTCGGTTTCCATAAGGTCATCCCAGTCTTCCGTCTGTTGGGAGTCCCCTGGCCATGGCAGTGAGCAAAAGAAAGCCAGGAAGAGGAGGAGGCGAGAGAAAGATAGAGAAAGAAGTCTATCTCCTCTTCGAGATTACTCAGCTTCTCACGGAAGCCATCGTGATTCACGTCGTCGCCATGGTCGTCATGAGCACCGTCCTCGCACAACGAGCCATTCTAGCAGCAGCAGTCACAGTAGCAGTAGCAGTGTGGACTCTCAGCCGGAGCGGCCATGCCCAGAGAAACCTGCTGGCAAACGCAAGTACAAAACTCGGCACCTGGAGAGAGCAGCCCAACGCCAGAGCAGCCGGAGGTCCAGTAAGGACAGGGAGCGGCGGGAGGTACACAGTAGCCCAAACAAGAGACAACACAGAGAGGAACGTGAGCGCAGCCGGAGTCCTAGCGTGGAGATCATATTTGAGAGGCGGGCCCCTGACACACCTTCCCACATGCACCGGTGGAGGAGAAAAAGACACAAGAGGAGGAGTCGCAGAGCCGCAAGAGTGCCCAGCTCTCCTACAATCATCACTATAGAAAGTGACAGTGACATCAATGACAACCAAGTCTGCGTTACTGAGGTTACTACCAACAAATCTGCTGACCATCAGCAACGTGAGGTTTCCAATAGTAAAATTCGATATCCGTGTCGTGTTATAAAAGCTACTAACTGTAAGGATGACGATCAGCAGGTAAACAACAGACCCACTGAGAATCAGCACCCGGTTACCAAGGGTGCCAACAGTAGCGTTAAAGATCAGTGCTGTGTTAACAAGGTTACTACCAGCAGCACTGATGCTCAGCACCGGGATAAGAACGTTGCTGATCCCAGAACTAAAGATCGATCCCGTGCAGCAGTGGTTGTCGACAGAAACGCTGCCAATCAGCACCATGTTACCAAGGTTACCAGTAGCAAAACCGATCATTGCCCTGCTATTGAGATTCCTGACCATCAGCACCTTGTTACCAAAGTTAGCGATAACTGTCACAGCCCTGTGGTGGACATTACTGATAGTGCGGTTGATTGTCAGACAAGTGTTGTGGACATGGTAGACCAAAAAAGGAACCCTGTACCTGAAGCACCACAGAGTGTGGTGGATTTGAGTTCGTCCACAAGTACTGCTCTCCCTGGTCCATCTCTAGACTCATACAGCCCTGTGACACCCACTGAGCGACACTTAGCCTCTCCAGACTGTGCACTGAATCTGGAGAACTGTGTGGTGGATGTAGTGGACCGAGAATCTTTTGACTGTTCTCGGCCGAGCACACAACGAGAACCGCCTGAAAAGGCTGATGACATCAGCCAGGATGTTTTTGTCAGGGCAACACCCCCACTTCCCTCAGACACGAGACTCCTGGAGACCATTCTGCAGGAACTGGAGAATATACTGCCTGAGGAAGGGCAGCAGGTGGACCCCAGGCTGGATTTAGCTGCCACAGACAGTGAGGTTGACCAGCTGGAGGACAGGATTGTGCCTCAGAGTGACCAATCAGATCCAGAGAGGGAAAGAACAGGCATCACTGATGGCTCGCAGAAGGACGCAGTGCCTTCTCCCACTGTCTAGAACTTCAAATACAGGAACGTTCTCTCCTTGTCTGTTCCTTTTTTGTAAAAGTTAGTTTTTTCTTATTTAGGGTTTTATAAATGAATTTTCGCCTGGATGGCATGAGTTAACAGGCCCGAGTAAGGAAAGACTTTCTTATTGTTATTAATGTAGTATTTATAGTACATGTGATTACAGTGGACACAACTTCTGCCTCAGACTTGGTGCTGACCTGCTGTGCCAAAAAACACACTCCTTCGCCCACATCCACACTACACATCCTGCTACCCTCCATTCCCCACTGAAAGCGTTGTCTGTCTTTAACTCAGGGAACATGTGGCAAGTGTCCACTTCCTTAATGACCGCCATGCCTCGTACACAGCGTGCGTGATCTCACTTGTGCGCTTTTCCATGTGTGTCTGCAACTTCAGCGCCTCCTCTAGCCTGCTGATACCCTGTAAGTGGAGACACCCACACGGTCGCTGCTTCATTCTAGACCAGAGAAACAGACGGAGCTGTTCTTACTGCTGCCCCTTCCACACAAACGGAGAAATAAACAATTTATTGTTGCATATGCAAAAAAATAAATAAACAGAATCTGTTTTCTGACTGCTGACAGATGACACTGCTTTATTTTTGTTCATGATGTGAGCCTTTTGTAGGCTGTTCGATTTTACACACAAGTGTTTTCTCTTTGCAGTGGTTGGATGTGAAGTGTTCCTAGAGTCTATAGAGTCAGAATTGTTAACAGGGGAACCCAGTGTCTGAAGCATTTCCAGTCTCTAAAACAGTGCTCTCACTTCCTGGAGGTGTGCCTTCCTGCAGGTGTCGCTGTCAAGTCCAGTCAAACATGCTTCCTTCAGGTAATCCAAGCTGTGTGCATGTAATACATAGATAGACGAGATGACTGGGGTTAAAGGAAGTTGTCCAGGAGCAGGTTTGGTAACCACCGCTCTAAAATGCTCTATTTACTGAAACCTGTGATGTGAAATGATTATGAATATGCTGTAAGGTAGGGCTGGATAATGTGGGAAGAATATCTTACCTGGGATTATTCTGATCAGTATTGTAATTATTTGCTGGGAGCTGAGGTCCAAGGCCTGTAATTTGGCCAGTAAGAAAAGTGCATCCCCACTCTTAGCTGTGGTTATGATGTCACTGCTAGAGTTGTCTGGCTGCCTCTGATTGGTCTATGTCCTCTACAGACATTTTATAAGCGCTGATGTTATTTTAACGTTTCCCTGCCAAGACAGTTTGGATAAAGTAGTCTAGAATTGCAGCTTGCTTGTTTTAATTTATTTTAATACAAAATCTGTTAATCCTTTACCTGTGACGTGCCTGAGGCATATGATAGTTTAGAACGGGGTTTAACATAAAATGATTGTCATTGTAAATATATAGTCCATTCACAGTGTAAGGGCACATGACGGGAAAATAGTCCCACATAGAAAACCTTTTTCTACACTTAGTGTCTATTCTATCAGCTCCACACGATACAGAATGACCCACCACCCACATAATACCCTTCTCTGTGGGGGTCCTGTGGGGGTCCTGACCATTGAAGAACAGGGTAATACAGTACACAGAGAAACAGATGGACTACAGTCTGGACCTGTACACCTACAGAGGGTCCTGTATGGTCAGTGGAGCTGGTAGAGTACACATCGAGTGTAGCTACAAGCAGGACTACATTTAAATCTCTATGGTCTTGATGGAGGCCAGGAACATTAAACGCCTCTTTCGTTTCATTCATTTATTCTCCCCACAGTTTCTGTTTCGTTTCCTGAGGCGCCCTGAGGACTTCTTCCCCACCTGCTTTCCGGCACATCCCGCCTACTTCTCTACAATTGGCTATTAGTATATGACGTTGCGCGCTAACGCTCGTGACTAGAAATTGCTTGCCAATGGAACCAGCTGCTGCCTGATACCACTGACCAATCGTAGCGCAGGAGGCGGGGTTTGCCTGAGTTCGGGTGGGATTTTAATGAAGTTCGACTGGCGGGGTCCAGACTTGGTTCATCGGTTAGCAGCCAAGATGTACGAACTGGAGAAGCAAAACCTGCGGCACTTTCGGCAGTACATCATCCAGATTTTACGGCCGTCACACATCAAAGTATTCATGTCCGAGTACCTGGATGACGGTAAGTGTGGCGTTCAGTTCAGCAAGATGGAAGCTGTCCTCAGTCCTAGTGCTGTGTTTACGTTTACCGTGTCACCTGTAGTGCTGAGAGCTAGTCTGTGTAGAGCTGGCTTCCTGAGTCAGGCTGACACTCTACAACAGTTCTGCGGATTTACAAGAGTTTTGGAAACTGTCATGGCTGATTGTCTGTGTTTCTAGAAGAAGGGGGTCTAATAAAGTGGCCACACAGTCCATAATACCACAACTTCCGCCTTATGTCAGATTATAAACCAGACAAAAGGAAATAACAGCACAAATATATTCTCACAGAAAATACAGCTGTTAGTGCTTACAGACTGCATGTGACATGAGTGGTGTTGTTATTACTGGCCACCACTAGGGGGCAATGAATAGCAACAACCACAATAAATATAGAAGTAGCAATAATGATACCAGTTATTATTATTATGATGATTATTATATAACATTAGTTTTATTATTATTGATGTATAAAAGAAAAAAGCAGCTGGAGAGTAGATAGAGAGATAGATAGATAAAATAAATAAAATAAATAAAAACAGGGTTGTGCAGTATGAAAAACCTAAATGGGTCGCTACCAGCAGCAGTATTATTAACTGTTAACTATAAACTATACATAGTACAGGTCACAAACGATAAATATATAAATATCTCACCTCGCAAGGAGGCAAGAAATATATACAAGAAAATACAAATATAACTGTAGACTGTAGAAAAGACAGTGCAATAGTAATAAATGAATGTGCATGAATGTGCAAGGGGCACAGTTATCAGCAAATAAATTACTGAATTAACATAATAAACATGGAGACTTTTAGTACAGTAGGCTAGTTTAAACGGTTGTTATTAACCTGGATTTACAACACCTATTAAGCTCCTGATATTCTCTAGAATGCTACTCCAAAATATTTTCCCACAACTGCGCTGTAAGAGATTTGTAAGGATTTGCAGTAGCCTGAGTGAAGTGTTCTCCACAGGTTATAACAGGTTAACAGAGCAGTGAATTAGGCTGGAGCTCAGCCATCAAAAGTTTCAAATGGCAGAAGCAAGAACTTAGTCAATGTGAAACTTACCAGGAAGCCAGTCCCAGATAAACAAGACTGGAATGCTGAAACAATCTCTCCCTGGTAGTCACATGCATTCTAGATCAGTTAGAGCTGATTTACAGAGACGTCAACGCACCTAGCTATCAACATGTAACAGTGGTGTTATCCAGTGTGAGAAAAAATGAAGGATCATCTGAGAGTGGATTCATTTGAAGTGACTTTCTAATAAACCCAGGTCAGTGATGATCAACCTACAAGCTGTACCCATGTGATGGGTATTTCTGATAAAATGGGCAGTGAGTAAAAAGTAGGTCTGCCCAATAAGCTCGCTGTATAAAGCAAGGGAAGCCTTTTAAATCAGGCTCAGGCTTTAAGACTTTTACTCACAAAAGCATCACCTTTTACCCTGTTCAGCGTCTGTGGAGAGGATCCTGTCGGAGGAGAAGGTGTCAGTGACATCAGCCGCTGAGATGTTGCTGGAAAGGATGCGGCAGCTGGAGGAAACTGGCTGGTTTCAGGGTTTTCTGGACACACTGCTCGCCTCAGGTGGGTTCAAACTGAGAACATGGTCATGGACAGCCACTGCACCTTATTTCAAAAGCTTTACAATCGCAAGCAGAACTTTAACTGACCATGACTAGCCTTAATTAACCACAACTAATGTACTTAATAACAATATCTAACTTATATTAACCAAGTCATTTAACTAACTGACTAACCAAGTACACATAGATAAACTGTGGAACTGCTTAAGATGTCTCTACATCCACACCAAGGTTCTTCAGGTGTCAGTTGGCAACAGTTTTGGTGGGTCTACCAAGTCTTCCAGGTGGTTGTTAGGAGTCCTAGTTTTTTTCACTTGTTTTCATTTCAGTACATGCAGGACAGTATATGTATAAGTATCATATTGTTCTCTGTGACAGTGACACAGATTGTTGTGTGTGTGTGCAGACTATACAGGACTGCATGCAGCTATCAAAGAGTGGGATTTTAAGGAGCTGGACGCTTTGCAGCCATTTAGGGTGCTACTGGATCGCATCGAGCCGTCCATCACTAAAAACATGAAGCCCAGAGAGCTGCTGGAACACATGAGCGACTGCCTCACTCAGAGAGAGTGTGAGGAGATCAGAGCGGTGAGGAACACAC
>JAMWET010002130.1:70000-105000 GCA_024036415.1 Prochilodus magdalenae
GCAAGAGCAACTAGCTAAGACTAACGTAGGAGGAAATGGGAAGTAAACATAATGATTTATTTTAGAATTTGTTATAAAGCCATGTAGTCATACTGTACCTAGTCATTGCCTCACAAACCACACAGGGTTGTAGTTTTGTAGTATCAGTGTTTTCATTTGAATGTTAATAAGGTTGTGTTATCCAGGTTGTGGGAAAACCATTGTTGCTTTGGCGATCTGTGAGCATCACCTGAAGAAGTTCCCCGGGAAGGCGAAGATTGTGTTCATGGCGACCAAGGTGGAGGTTTACGAACAGCAGTACAATCTCTTCATCAAGCATTTCAGCAAGGACCCAGAAATCAGGTGTGGAAACATACACATACATATGCACTGACAAGAGCTCGAAGCTGTAATGCTACGCTAACATGGCTAACAACTCTAGGTGATGCTAGCTAGGTTCGAGACAATCACTGGACTGTATCAATCACTGGACTGTACCAATCACTGGACTGTATCAATTTATGGACTGTACCAATCTATGGACTGTTCCGATCTATGGACTGTTCCGATCTATGAATCCTGTCACTCACATCCCGCAGGTATTTACATGTAGCTGTGTGTGTATGTTTCAGGGTAACGGGCGTGTGTGGTGATATGGAGGTGTGTATGCAGACAGTGGTGGAGAATAACGAAGTGGTGGTCCTGACCCCTCAGTGCCTGGTGAACGCTCTGCAGAAAGGAGAACTGGAGTCACTGCAGGTCTTCACCCTGCTGCTGCTGGACGAGTGTCACAACACTACAGGAAAACACCCGTACAACAACATCATGAACCGCTACCTCGACACCAAACTTGCTGACCCCACAAAGACGCTGCCTCAGGTTAGGCTGCTGTATGCACGCACAGGTCAGGACAGTCCAGTAGATTTCTGTGTATGTTTTTTGGTGTCCGCATCAACAGCATTCTCTGTCACGCCTCTACAATACACTGTAATTAATGAATAACATGTGATTCTGAACATCTCATCAGCCCTCAGTAACTCAGTATCTCGCTGTAGTCCACATCGAGTAAAAACACATGTTCAAGTTCATGACGTTAATGACATGTCAGCATTTTCAAAGCTCTTTTATCAGTAACTGAAAACACACCCGGATGTGTGCGGACAGGGCCTGATCACGTTCCATCAGTAAAACTGACGGCTTGGATAGACGCCCATAACCTGAACATCTCTCTCTCCATAGGTTGTGGGTTTAACAGCGTCTGTAGGTATCGGTAGTTTTAAGAACCAGGGGGAGGCGGAGATCAACATCTGCCAGCTGTGTGCCAACCTGGACACCAGGGTCATCGCCACGGTTAAAAAACATATAGACGACCTGAGGTCATATGTACACATACCTGAGAAAGGTAATCAAATGATTGGCCTTTGTTTGTGTTTATTATTGTTTACATTTTGTGAAGAGATTTGAAATTTGGTAATGCTTCGTCATGCTAAGTGTTTTTTTTAAATAGTTAAATATGATTAAATATAAAATTATTGCTTTTCATTTAGCTTTTATAATTAGAATTTAAAAGTTTTTATTATTTTATAATTTAAATATGCAGCCATTTTAAAAATTTCACTTTTCAAGTTATTAAATATTCAAATATTATCAATAATTCAGGTTTATTGTTTTATCAAGCATACAGCCTGAATTTTGTATTTTGTTTGTGTGTGTGTGTGTGTGTAGAGTTTTTTGAAGTAGCCCCCCGCGTCTCTGACCCTTTCATCAGAATCATCAACAACATCATGAGTAATATTGAAGAGCTGGCCAGAAAAGTCTACAACATCGGTATTAACCACACACACTCAGTTTTTTCTTTTTGATCTATCAACGCTCCGCCCACAAATATTCTCCTGCCAGTCATGTACATCATGTGCTGCAGTTTTTTATTAGAGTGTATAACTCCAAGCTCTGACTGTAGGTACTGAGTTGTGTTCTGCAGTGCATGTATTAAGTGTAAAAGTTAAAAAATTGCTATCCATTTCTGCTTCTCTTGTCTCTCTCTCTCTTTCTATATCAGAGACTCTCTCGCCCATCGTGAACCGTGACTACGGCAGTCAGAAGTATGAGCAGTGGATTGTGGATGTCCAGAAGCGCTGCAAGTTGCTGCAGCTGAGCGACCCTGAGGAGGAGCGCCGAGTCTGCAGAGCATTATTCAACTACACAGAGCACCTGCGTGTAAGAGACAGAGGGTTTTGTAATCTGCCCACAGGACTCTGCCCACAGGACTCTGCCCACAGGACTCTGCCCACAGGACTCTGCCCACAGGACTCTGCCCACAGGACACTGTTGACTGGATAGTTTTGGTTGGTGGATGATTCTCAGTCCTGCAGTGACACTGAGGTGTTCAGGAGCACTGCTGTGTCTGATTCACTCACACCAGCACCACACACACTAACACCACCACCACATGTCACTGCAGTGCTGAGAATGATCCACCACCCACATCATACCTGCTCTGTGGTGGTCCTGTGGGGGTCCTGCCCATTGAAGAACAGGGTAATACAGTATACAGAGAAACAGATGGACTACAGTCTGACACTGTACACCTACAGAGTGTCCTGTATGGAGCTGGTAGAACAGACAGCGAGTGTAGGTAACAGAAGGTGTACCGGTGGGTGTTTATATATGTGTGTGTTATTCATATGGGACGTCTGCTCAGTACTCTATACTGTACAACAGTGTATACTGTCAGTTTAGGTCCGTAAACGGGCCGATACATAACCGCTTGCTGTAGACAGCTCTCTGTATCTCTGTTAGTAAACCAGCAGAGGCGTTCAGCACAGGCAGCTGCAGGGCAGACGCTGCTGGACCGCTCATGATCAGGAGACGCTCCCCAGTGGGACCCGTGTGGAAACAGCCACGTCCGTTTTCACAGTCTGTCAGTTTAGCTGTAGGGAATCACAGCGGCTCCGAGCTCCACAGAGAGAGCGAGAGAGAGGCAGGGAGAGAGAGAGAGGCAGGGAGAGAGAGAGAGGCAGGGAGAGAGGGAGAGGCAGGGAGAGAGAGGAGTCGGGGTGGGAGGAGGGATTGGATGTGTACACAGTGATTCAGTGTGGTGTGGTGTGAGGTGGTTCAGATGTTCTTTACAGTGGTGGTGATGGGAACCAGGGGTCTCCATGTCTAGAACACACATATAGACATTTTATTGATCATCTAAACCACCAGTGAACCCACCTGTGTCTTCTGGATTACATGGAATGTTGATGATGGGAAAATCTGGAAAACCTGGAAATGAGAAGTTTTCTTTAGGGACTATTTAGTCTCACAACGCCCTGCATGTGTCCCTCCACCGTGAAACACCCAAATCTTCTCAAAGCTACCACAGAACAGTGTCTTTAGAGGATTTCACTAAAGGGTCGGGATCCACAAGCGGTTTGAGCTGAGGATGGGATGACCTAAGGCTGCAGTTAGCGCTATGCTAATCTGAGCGTTTCACTTGTCGTAGTAATTGGGAGGGAGTAATTGGAGTGTGGTATTGTGTAAACTAGGTGTCATGGTTTTAACGTTCACTGTGTGTTCTGTTGGTAGAAATACAACGATGCCCTGATCATTAATGAGGATGCCAGGACAAAAGATTCTCTGGACTACCTGGAGGCCTTTATCGAACAGGTCCGCAACGCTGGCTTCGATGAAACAGAGAGGAAGCTCACCGCGTTCTTTGATGGTGGGGTTTTACTTTGCCTTAATACCTGAGAAAATATTTACCGTTCCTCAGTGAGACTATAGGAGAGCCGAGTATTAGTCCTGCATTCGGGATATTCATATCTGAGCTGTAAAGTATCTCTCTCCTCGCTCTGATTATTATCCTAAATATTACCATTGATTTTTTGTTGTTAGACTTATTACTCAGTATTAGCTATTAATTATTTACTATTTATAAATAATAAAAAAAAAAGAAAAGAAATTATTACACATTATTCTGTACCTACAATGAATGATCCAGTTTCTGCTATAAATGATTCAATATCTCATATAAATGATATCTGCAATAAATGATTATACAGTATATCTACTGTTAATGATTCAGCATCTACTATAAATAGACTCCACGTCTGCTATAAATGATTCAGTGTCTACTATAGAAGATTTCATTTCTGCTGTAAATTATTCAGTAGCTAGTTAAATAATTCACAATCTAATTTTAATACAGTATTTAGAATAAAATATTTAGTGTGTACCATAAATAATTTCACAAATATTAAAGGTTCGTCAGTATTTACTATAAATGATTCAATATCTACTAATTTTTCAGTATCTATGAATGCTCCTTTAACTACTAAAAATGATTCAGTTTTCTAATATGAATAATTCAGTGCACATTAAAAAATGAATCAGTGAATGTTATAAATTATTCAGTAACTACTGTAAATGATTTAATATATAAACTGTAAATGTAGCTATGAGAGTGATACAGGTCCATGCAGATGAGGCAGTTGGCCTCCCTTTGTTCTTCATTCTTAGAGTCAGTGCAGAGTCTCTGACCTGTGAGCAGCCTCTCCATCTTAATCTTGTTATAGCCCTACCAGACCGTAGCTGGTCTCAGGTCAGTTCGTGTCTCTGCTCTTACGCTCCGTATGATTTGGTTTATTGCTCTGCTGCAGCTCAGAGGGAGCAGTTGCTGCGTTTGGCCACTGAGGGGCAGGAGAACCCTAAACTGCAGGAGCTGAAGTTCATCCTGGACGAGGAATACCGCAACAATGATCAAACCCGCACCGTGCTGTTCGTCAGGACGCGGGCTCTCGCAGACGTCAGAATACTATATATATATACTCTCTGTAGATTAACATATCCATACCATAGCGGACTGTCTGTCTGTGTTTACATTCAAAAGATCAGCTGTTCTGAAAACGCTTGTCTGTGCTAAACAGGCTCTGAAAAAGTGGATCGATGAGACAGACTGTCTGAAATTTTTAAAGCCTGGAGTTTTGATTGGAAGAGGAAGAAGATCATCCCAGCTGGTGGGCTCAGGTACACACACACGCACACACACTTACACACATACACACACTCACACGCACACACACACTTACACTCACACAAAATAAAAGGAGAACCAAACTAAATTAACTAAAAACAAACAATTAACTAAAAATAAGCCTTTATTCACAGTAATCTTCACCTTCTTACACAATTAACTCATCAGTAACTTTTTTGTCTTCTCTAATAGTAGAGAATAAGAGCACAGCACGACTCAATACTGTGATAATGCTGATTCTTTTTATTTTTTCACACACTGAAGTTTTAGCCGTGTTTCTGATTGGTTGGATCGAATCAAATGATACCTCTTCAGATGGAACCGATACTGATGTTGAGTATCGCATTGGTGCACCAGTCTGATCTGATGTGTCTGATGTGCTGCAGGAATGACCCTGACCAGTCAGAAGGGTGTTTTGGACTCCTTTAAAAGTAGTTCCAACCAGAGTAAGATGCTCATCGCCACCTCCGTCGCTGACGAGGGCATAGATATCCCACAGTGCAACTTGGTGCTGATGTACGAGTATGTGGGCAATGTTGTAAAGATGGTGCAAGTTCGAGGTACTGTAACTCTCACAATACACAGATATATCGTGTCTTGTGTGTATATTTGTGATAATTATATTTCACCTTATTATTTATGTATTATATATATTATATATACTCCAACAAGGCACTACATTAGGTACACCTGCTTGTATCTACACTCATTGTGCATTTGATCAGCTCCACTGACCGTACAGGACACTCTGTAGGTGTACAGGTCCAGACTGTAGTCCATCTGTTTCTCTCTATACTTTATTACCCTGCTCTTTAATAGTCAGGGCCCCCACAGGACCACCACAGAGCAGGTATGATGTGGGTGGTGGATCATTCTCAGCACTGCAGTGGTGTATTAGTGTCTGTGGTGCTGGTGCTGGTCTCTAAAATTGTCCACCAACCAAAACTATGGACAGCTTCCTGCTTCCTGTGGGGCAGCGTCCTGTGGCCCCTGATGAAGGACTAGAGGATTACCTACACTGCACTGTGCAGCAGTAGATGAGCTACCATCTCTGACTGTCCATCTACAAGGTGGAGCAGCAAGGTAGGAGTGTCTAATAGAGTGGACAGTGAGTGGACACAGTGTCTCAACACTCCAGCAGCACTGCTGTGTCTGATCCACTCACACCAGCACCACACACACTAACACCCCACCACCACGTCAGTGTCACTGCAGTGCTGAGAATGATCCACCACCCACATCATACCTGCTCTGTGGTGGTCCTGTGGGGGTCCTGACCATTGAAGAACAGGGTAATACAGTATACAGAGAAACAGATGGACTACAGTCTGGACCTGTACACCTACAGAGTGTCCTGTATGGTTAGCAGAGCTGAGAGAACGGACAGTGAGTATGTACCTATATGTAACTATAATAAGTTCTGTGTGTAGATGTACTCTTATATATGAGCTGTGAAATCTGTGTTTTATGTTGTTTAGCCACTAGGGAGCAGCGTTTCCCTGCAGCACTTCACTCACATCTGTAACCTGTTCTTTGTGCCCTGTGTGCCTGTGTGTTCAGGTCGAGGCAGGGCCGCAGGCAGTAGATGTTTTCTGATCTCCAGCAGAAAGGATCGCATTGAAAAGGAGAGGCAGAACATGCACAGAGAGAAAATCGTAGAGAAAGCCATCACCAGCCTGCAGAACTCGCCTGAAAAGCTACAGGCCAGGGTGAAGCCTGTGTTAATGTTACACTGCAGCTGCCATAAATGAAATACTGCTGATAAAACTGAACACTGCATATTTAGGGTTCATTTTCTCAGATAACCGATAAACATTAGGAATGTATTTCAGACACTAGCAGTCTAACTGACCTACTCAGAATGGGATTTCTGTTTTTTTACAATTTCCACATTTTAGATTAATAGTGAAGGTACGTAAACTAGAAAAAGGTTTTTGTATAATTACTCCAGATAGAAATATTGGCCTTCTGCCTAGCCGGGTTATTTAGACTCCGCCTCCCTCATCACACCACCACTGATGAAATGCATAAAGTAGGACAGACATTCCAATAATTAACTTTTAATGAGGCAGACATAGTAATTAGGATGATACGATTCATCCATTTTCATATAAAACTACTTTTATGCTCAAAAGGATCTCCAAATGATCTGCCAGTCAGTGGTGCCCGGGGTAAACATGCCTTATCTCAGCTTTCTTCTTCTTTTATTAAATTTAGATATGCATTCATAAAGCAATGTTTAAGTGAAGCGTTTAGATCCAAATTTAACTGGCAGTGATGGTAATACTATCATGTTGACATACTGTATAAAGGTGTGTAACTGATCCTCTTCTGAAATGGTAACTGCATAAGGCTGAGGAGTGACTTTACAAGGCCCATTTTATGGGGATAAACTGGGTATATGAAATAAGGAGTATCAAATCGTACTGTTCCCTCTCCAGTCTATACAATCCCTATATGAAAAGCATGGCATGAAAACCAGTGCTGTTCAGCCTGCTGACTATTTAGCCCCGCCCATTCACACTGATATTATGAGGAATGCTTCAGCTCTGACTGCACATATGCAAAAGACACACCCAGTCAAGCGGTGTGAAAACAAGTTCATATGTTCTATACAATAAAAAACCCCCCCAAAAATTTCTGCTATTTTAAAACAACTATATAAAGGGCTACATAAAACTACATATTCTCAAAACACTCAATTCACTAAAAAGCAGTAATCATGTGTTTAAAGGTGTAGAAAATTAACAACAACATGACATATGACTCGTGTGTGTGTGTGTGTGTGTGTGTGTGTGTGTGTGTGTGTGTGTGTGTGTGTGTATGTGTGTGTGTGTGTGTGTGTGTGTGTGTGTGTGTGTGTGTGTGTGTGTATGTGTGTGTGTGTGTGTGTGTGTGTGTGTGTGTGTGTGTATGTGTGTGTGTGTGTGTGTGTGTGTGTGTGTGTGTGTGTGTGTGTGTGTGTGTGTGTGTGTGTGTGTAGGTGAATTTGTTACAGAGGGACGAGAAGATCAAGAGAGACTATGTGAACCTGAGTCCTGAGAAGCCTCGGACTGTGGGCAGTTACAAGCTGCTGTGTGCAAAGTGTGAGGCATTTGCCTGTTTCAACTACAACCTCCGAGTGCTGAAGGTACAAGCCCCCCAAACCTTAGGCTCTATAAGCCCCCCAAACTCTACACTCTATAAGCCACCCCCCCCCCCCCCAAACTCTACACTCTATAAGCCAAACCCCCACAAACTCTACACTCTATAAGGCAAACCCCCAAAACAATACACTTTATAAACCAAACCCCCCCCAAACTCTACACTCTATAATCCACCCCCCCAACTCTACACTTTGTAAGCCAAACCCCCCAAACACTACACTCTATAAGCCAAACCCCCCCAAACTCTACACTTTAGAAGCCAAACCCCCCAAACACTACACTTTATAAACCAAACCCCCCAAACTCTACACTCTATAAACAAAACCCCCCCAAACTCTACACTCTATAAACAAAACCCCCAAACTCTACACTTTATAAACCAAACTCTACACTCTTTAAACAAAACCCCCAAACTCTACACTATATAAGTCCCCAAAACTCTACACTTTATAAGGCCCCCTAAACTCTACACTTTATAAACCAAACTCTACACTCTTTAAACAAAACCCCCAAACTCTACACTTTATAAGCCCCCAAAACTCTACACTTTATAAGTGCCCAAAACTCTACACTTTATAAGTGCCCCCTAAACTCTACACTTTATAAACCAAACCCCCAAACTCTACACTTTGTAAGCCAAACCCCCCAAACTCTACACTCTATAAGCCAAACCCACTCAAAATGTACACTCTATAAGGCAAACCCCCAAAACAATACACTTTATAAACCAAACCCCCCAAACTCTACACTCTATAATCTACCCCCCCCAAAAAATTCTATGCTCCATAAGCCAAACCCCCAAACTTTAAGTTCTACAAGCCACAAGTTCTACAAGTTGGGCTAAATTCCCCAACTCTTTATTATGTGGTCCAAGCACAACACTCAGTAAATCAAATCCCTCAACAAACTAAAAAAATCTGAATCAGCCATTAACATTAACGAGAGGTACATGCATGGTAAGAGGAAACATGTGTGAAAGCGTCTCTTTGGTCACTCCAATTATCAAATCCCTCACCTTTAAACCCCAAACCCAGTATCAGTAAAAACCCTTTACCCTGAACACTAAACTCTAACACTGTCTTAACCTCCTAAAGCCTTAAGCCCTACCTGCTAGGGTCAAAGCTAAATCCTGAAAATCTCTCTCTCTCCTTCCTATTCTCTCAGGACTGCCACCACATTATCCTGGACCCCTCTGTGTTTAAGCGCTGTACCACTGTGCCCCACAACAACCCCAAGAGCTTTGGAGGAATCACTAAAACCCAGAAGATGTACTGCGCGGACTGTAAACACGACTGGGGCATCATCGCTTCATATCTCAGCATAAGGGTTTGTAGACTGAACTTCAGCTCGCTCGAGGCAGCATTAAGACTTTTCCTCCACACCTATCTAAATAGATGTTGAAGATCTTAAAGACTCTACAGTGGCACACCGATCAGCTCCACCTGCTGAGAGTCTGACCCAGTCCATATCCTGATACACCACATCTACTCCTGATGTACACAGTATGATCCTCCTCCATATCTCCACCTCTAATATATATTTAGTGGTGTAAAAACTTTGATCTCTTCTTCTGCACAGTGTAAAAGCTCTAGTTCTCCTTTCAGGTTAGTGAATATTCATGATGGACCGGCCAATAGAATCGCTCCAAACCTGCTTAGCAATAAACCTTGTTCTATCAGCTCCACTGCAGGGTAAGGAAGCTGCTCCATCCTCCTGTACAGCTCCACTCTGGAGGGGTTTAAGGTGGACTGGATAATTCCATGAGAAGGTTATAAGATGGACTGGATAATTTAATGAGTGCCTTGAGTCGTCTTCACTTTTAATTCTAGAGTCAAGTATTAAGATAAACAGAAGGAGAACCTTCTACGAGATACACTGATATACCAAAACATCTGTTAACTAGAGCACACTTTTTTCATGCTTCTTGTTTTATGTGTACCATGAGCAGACATAAGGCTATTGAAAGACGTGGGTCATCTGTTTGCAGGATCTGCCGATTGTGAAGATTGAGAGTTTTGTGGTCCAGGACGTCGTCACACAAAGGAAACAGTACTACCGGAAGTGGCGTGACGTGAACTTCGCCATGCAGGAGTTTGAGCTGACAGAGATCACGGCGGAGACGTGGGGCATGAGAGAGTAGAGACAATGATACAACAAGCAAATCAAACCAAGTAAAACCACTCCTTCTGCGTCCTCATCTGATATTAACCGCTACACGTACAGGAATATCCTGGCAGTACTGACATTCATGAATGGATTAGTTTATAGTTTTGTCTGTGGATTTAAAATGCTATGACTTAATGTGTGTGTCCACTTACTGTAATTCGTTTTCAACTAGACTTACAAACAGGAACAACAACATCGGGCCAAGGGGACAGCTGTATTGAGCTATACTGTTTTACAAGCTTGGTAAAGTAATGTTTAAGTTAATCCTGATGCCTTAAGTCCCTCCTACATGGTGAAGTATACAGTTTATTATATCCGCCGTGGTATTGGGTCGGTATCGGGTCTCTACCGATACACAAAGTTTATGTATCATATCGGAGCTGTAAATATTGGATCGGTACATCCCTATCATTTTTCTCTTCTTCTCTGGTTGTTTCTCTGTTAGCTTGGTTTGGTTTCTACATGCACTGATTTAACTTCACTCAACTGCATAATGCAATGCTAACAGTGTAGTTGTTTGAGGATGGCAGCAGGACGTATGTATGATGTCAAAGAAAATAGATGAGAATACCACGTCCTCAAATCGTATGATCAACCAAGAGACATCAGTCATCTATATATTATCTAGCGTTATCCTGGCTTCCTTACTTGACTCTTACTCACTGCATTAATCCTTATTCACTAAATCGATCTGCATATGTAAGTGTTGTTAGGTTAATATTCTTGTTCCAGGTCAGAATGGCCAGGATGGGTTTGTAGTCTGTAGACTTCACGGACGATATGGACGTAGCGGGATGTTAGAATCATAGCAGACATTTACTACAAATATATACATATCCCCATTGGACAGATGTTTACATCGACTGATATTTCGAAATAGAATTTGATTGTTTATTTGGTGAATTTAGAAGAACAGAATGTTTAGATGTTGACAGACTACTATGTTTAAATGTCTGCGTTTAAGGTTGTATTACTCTGTAAAGTTAATCCACGTAGCGCTATTCCCAAATTCTACATTTCATAAATGTTCATCATCAGATACAGTGGGATCCAAAAGTTTGATAGCGCATGGAAAATCACAATAATTTGATCCCAGAAAAAAAGAATAATTTTGAAATTTTGCAAAATTTCACATGTTGAAAATTCTGCACCATTTCTAATTTAGATTTAAGCAAATTTGTGAATTCTGACAAATGCTATGAAATTTATGTCAAAATTTTAAAGACTCTTCTTTTGGCTCTGATTGGTATGCTAATAATGTATTTAGTAATGAATAAGGTTGTATTAAATTAGAGAGGAATGAAAAACAGAAGAATTTTCACTACTGTTCTCAGACTTTTGGATGCAAAATAGCCCATAAATCTGTGTATCCTGAACTGTTACAATGCTATTTAGTTTTTAGCAATGAGCACTATGTCCAAATGTCAAACATGTGACCAAGTAATACTTTTTTTTTATTTTATCTTGACCTGTTATTTCATTGGTAAATGTAATAAAATTCACGTTTAATATTCTGAAAAAAATACTGAAGAATACTTTTTCTGGTTAACATTTACAAAACAGTGTAAAATATATTAGAACATTTGAATAGAAATAAAGACAAAACAAGGTACATCAAGTGTATACTACATTTTACAGCATTTTTTATCTTCATTAATATTAAAGATCTTGTGAGTAACGTTCTGAGAATATTGCGATAGATAAGGGCCAGTGCTGTGGTGGATGGGGAAGGAATGGAGATGCTGCAAGACTGCAGTAGTCAGTCACAAAACATGACGGTTAGAACTATTTCTAGCTCACTGGTCAACTGTAACAAATTTGTAAAATTAAGCATATTGACACCTTGAAGCCAGAAGGTCAGATTTTCGAGTTTTCGAGTCGTATCTCTTCCTCTGGAGCTCAAACGGCTATTAGGTGGATGTTCGGATCGGAGGCTTTTGTCACTGCCGATGATCAGTCAGGCCAGCTTACGTGCACACTGCCATTAAAGCAAAACAAGGACAAATACCAAATACCAACTTTTTATTTTCATTTTAAGCAATACATATTTTTGAAGTTTACCAATTATTTAAATATTAGCTAATAAGTATCAACGAGTCCAAATGTTAAATGTAGCATTGAAGTTGTTTATTTGTGGTAACCTTGATCAGGCGGTTAACTATTATTAAAATAAATATCATAGGATTCAAATGTAGTTCTTAAAGAAGTCCTAAAATGAAAGAACACGTTCGGTCTGGAAGTGTGTGTTTGGTCTGGTCGGTATTTTAGTAGATTTGTTTAATTACTGGAAATCAAAAGCACAAAACAAGATTTAGCACTCATTAACTTTATTAATGTATAAACGTTGATATGAACCGTATCTGGAATATCCTGAGAATACTATAATGTGTGTTATCAGAATGGACCAGCGCAGAGGAGGTTGGGCCGGTGGATGAAATGGAGCAATGCAATACTAAAGAAATCTGTTTTTTTTTTTAAATGCTGATTTGAATACCTGAACTGTTGTAGCTGTTACTCATGACTCATATTAATATTTTTATTATTACTATTATTATAATTATGATGTTTACTGGCTGAACCTGAGCTTTTTCTGATAGGTCGATTAAATGAAAATGCTACTGGGAATAAAACATATTTTTCTCCACTACCCCCATCCCTCTCTCTTTCTCTCTCTCTCTCTCTCTCTCTCTCTGATGTAAATCATCCTCAGAGTGAAGGCATCTGCCGCCCCTCCCACATTCTAGAACACAGGGTGCTCATGTCATTGTAATTCATGTTGCCTAGCAACGCGGGAGTCGTCATAGAAGCCCAACAATAAAAGGATGACATGTACAGTGATCTGCTCTAAAGCTGAAATATTCCACCATCTTCCGCCATCTTTTTCTCCCCCCTGCTTCAGCACAGGCTCGCTCGCCCGCCGTTCATTATTCCTCCTTACTGAGAGCTCTCCTCCTCAGACCTGTTATTAGTCCCCCCTCCACGCCCCCCCACCCTCGCCAGCAGCAGTGGCTGTCCGGTTACCACTTTTCAAAAAAAAGCAGGCTGACGGATCAGCCGGAGAAATGTTGTGATATTACATTTCAGAGTGAGAGGGGTGTTTCCTCAATCTCGCCTTCTTTTTTTCTGAAACCAGCCCTTTGTGTCGACAGGGGAAACCATTTTACTTGCGCGAGAGCGTTTATCAAAATGGATTCCAGAAGATGGATATGAAATCCATCTGTTGGCCTTGGAAAAAAAGGAAAGAAAAAAAGCAAAGCACAGTGACGTAGTCGAGCATTTTGCTGCATATGAACAATAGTGTTACTCAGAGAAGGCGCTAAAAGAGAGGGGGAGAAAGAGATCACATTCCACACCCAGCGTTTTTATCCTAACGGTCTTTTATTAATCAAGACAGTAAGGCATCACAACAGCAATGTACAAAGTTATTTAAAGTCTTTTCATTAAAACCAAAACACATTTTCTACCCATGCAACAGTGAAAGTGTTAGGAGTGTAGACTGGGACGAGTCTCTGGCCGCCTTCGGACATGAGCTCGACGTCGTTTTCGTTCACCTGGCCCGTGTTCATCTGATCTGTCCTGGTGAAGTCTTAACAGCAAAAAGAACATTCCAGAGGAACCTGATTTCTCCTCATTCCGATTTGGACCACATCTGTAATCTGTGTCTCCTCACAGCTGTCTCAGCAAATGAGCACAATCTCTTCTCCTTCATCCATCCTTCCTTCTTTCTTTCCATCTTTCTGTCTTCTCACTTTCCTTGAGGTATGGCTGTAAAGGTGCTGCTGAAGGTTAGGAGTGCTAATCTCTCTTGCTACGCTTGAACATGTGTGTGGTAGTAGATTGTAGTGTTGTTGGAATGGAATAGATTATGTGTGGTAGTGGAAAGGACTGTGCGAATGGGGATCATACTGTGTGTGGTAGTTGATTATAGCTTCAGGAAGTGGATTCTAATGTGTGGTAGTGGATCATAGTGTGTGGTCATGGATTGTAGTTTGTTGGAATGGACTGCATGTAGTAGTGGATTGTAGTGTGTGGTAGTGGAAATTATTATGCGTGGCTCTGAATTAGAGCATGTAGTAGTGTGGTAGTGGATGGTAGTGTGTGTGGTAGTGGCCTGTAGTGTGTTGGGGTGAAATGGATTGTGTGTGGTTGGGAACTTTAGTGTGTGGGGTAGCTGATTGTACTGTCTGGTAGTGGGTTGTAATGCGTGACGATGTATTGTAGTGTGTGTGGTAGTGTATTGTAGCTTGTTTTAATAAAATGGATTTTGCATGTTAATGGAAATGATTATGTGTGGTGGTGAATTGTAGTGTGTGGTAGTGTATTGTAGTGTGTGGAAGTGAATTGTAGTGTGTAATGGAAACAACTGTATGTGGTTTTGGATAGTGGTGTGTGTGGTATTTTATTACAGTGTATGGTGGTGTACTGGAGTGTGTGGTGGTTGTTTTATAGTGTGTGGTAATGAATTCTAATGTGTGTGAGTGATTTGTAGTGTGTATAATAGTGAAATGAAGTGTGTGGTAGTGAACTGTAGTGTGTGGTAGTGGGGTGAAATGTTTGTTGGGAAATTGGGGCCCGAAATGCTTTTCATATTCATCCAGTATCCAACATCCAGAGAGAGAGAGAGAGAGAGAGAGAGAGAGAGAGAGAGATCCAGTGTAATCCGTGCTGAGATAGTTCTGACCCCGCCAGTTTATTCCTGACCTGTGGAGTGAGTAAGGGAGTCCAGTGGAATGACTTCAACTGACCGTGCGGAATTCTGCCGTGTTCTGGTTTGTTGTCCCTTTGTGTGGTCCGGTGTTTGTTGTTATCTGGTTCTTGGTGATCGTCCATTGCTGTTGTTTCAGAAGAACCAGCGGAAGGTGTCTGCTGCTCCTACGGAGGAGGCTCTCTGTGGGACACACGACACACAGGATATTAGAGATATGAGTGGAGCTCACATATAGAACAGAACTGCCTCACAGACACCTGCACACCCCTGTTCTCTCCCACCTGTTGGGGTTCTACTAGAATGGATTTACATGCTTCAGATTTCCCAAATCACCATATTTTCCTATACCACACGTCTGTATTCACCCTCTGTCTAACTCTCTGTTAGAACTCCTGTGTCTTTAAGCCCTGCCTCCTGATGAACTTAGTGTGCTGTGATTGGTCAGCTCGCCCACTCTGTTCTGACTGGTCACCTGCCAGAGTAGCATCCTGCTACAAGCTCTGCTCCCACAAGGTTTTACAGTGGTGGCGGTTCTGCCATATCAGTTTGATTCAGAGTCTGAACCTGACAGTCTGGGGGAACAAGCTGAGAGATCTGCCTTTGCAGGCTAGGCTAGAGCAGGACATGTCGGAGAGGCCAGTTTTCCGGTTTTCCAGATCAAAATACATATCAAGACAAAACCTTATCCACAAAACATGTAAACCAACATCTCAGACATCAGACTGATAATCATTTTACATAATAACTGTCTGTGAGGGAACTTTTAGAGGTGGACATGTGGTTCTATTCACTTCGCAAGTCTCTCGTCACCGCACTCTGAATCTCAAACACTGAACTCTTTAGTACTTAGAACAGTGGAATCATTGGAATTTTCCTTTAAGCTAATATCAGCAAGAGGCATGTGGGCAGTAACGTCGCTTCAGCTTCCTTTACTTCCACCATAACATAAACATGTCTGAAAATGAGTGGGAGTAGTTCACATACAGTAAAGTCAAGAGTTTCCTTCTGCACTCTAGAACGACCACTTTTGGTTCCCTAAAAGACCCTTCAGTGGTCACTTCCTAGGGCTTTTGGAAAACAAGATGTGCCAGCGTGAAGAAGATTTTCATGTAATTCAGAGTTAATCAGTAGAACCATCACATTTAGTTCTTTAAACCACGCTTACAGATCTCCTTCAGTTCTCTAAAGAAGTGCCCTCCGAAATGTTATTTAGGGACCTAAAAATGGAAAAGTGGTTCTGGTACAGCATCCACTAAAGACCCTCTTGTGCCATGTTTGATTGCCAGCCATATGATGGCAGATAAAGGCCCTGTGAGGTTACATGTCCACGCTGAAACGTCAGTAAATCCAGACGCCGGCGTGAATCTCCAGTCAGACAGGTTCCTCAGCGCTAGCCCGGCAGGCCTGAGGGTGAATGGCTTGACTTGTACTGCAGCAGGAAAAGCACACAGTCTGACAGCATGGAACGAAGCCGGCGTATGACCAGCTGGTAGAGAAATATTTCCCTCCATCTGCTCCCACAGGCAGGTTCAAGGGTCCTTCCATGTTGCCATGCTGGCACGCTCCTTTACACACTCAGCTCGCCATCTCAGCGCAAACATCAACCAACCAGACCCCCGCACACCCGCGCTGGCAGGCCTGCCAAGAGATTCTCCACCATGCCTCGATGATTTATACTTAACCTCAATATGACTAATAACCAGTGGCAACAGGAACCGAGCACTTTCCTTAAATTCCTGTTAACTGCTCAACCCCTAGGCTTATTACTCTATCATTACTCTCCAGGGTTACTGCCTAGTAGAATTTTTGGCAACTGCTGTAAAGCTTAGGAATTACAGGTCCTTAGAGTTTAAAGAGTTAAACATTTGTAGGCTTGGAATATGTTAAGTTTTTAACAGAACAAATTTTAACAGAAAATATAAAGTGTCTAAGTGTCTCCTCTTTTATGTGGTCTTATGATTGATTACGATGTTCATAATTATAAGGATCAACAGTTTTCTGATCAGCTACACTAGCAGTAGCACTACACTTAAGTCGCAGGCTAGGATGTTGGCAGATAAACAAATCCAAATTAGGGTTGAAACGATTAATTGACTTACTCAACTAAACTGAACTGGTCGATTCGCTGGTGATATAATTTCCTCCATCTCAGTAAAGACCTGTGAGTGTAGAATTTAGATGCAGCAGAGTGGTGACAGACAGCAAAAAGCCAAAGCACAGATTAATGTGCTGTTTAAATGTAACGTTTAAATTTAGATCGATTTTTTATGTACTTGAATAAACCTAATTAGTTTAGTTGTGTTGTTTTTTGTCGTTGCTACTTTGCGTCTCCTTGGTTTTAAATTCTGAAAGGAAAGTTCATCATTACAGTGAAGTTTTGAATAAGGTATCACTCTTCTCAATTTTATTGAGCGAATGCCTAAAACAACCTCCAGCTAAATTTAAAAGCTGCTTGGTAACTAAGCAGTTTATAATCTAATAATCCTTTTTTCATGTCAGTAGACTAACTAATGCATGTTTCCATTTCTGCTCGACTGGAAAAGTTCAGCGCCCGGTCTCTTTTGCTACAGAGCCATGCTGCTGTAATATGTGGAAAATGTGGTTCATTGTCCTGCTAAAATAAGACGTCCCTAAAAAGACACCATCTGAATGCAGCATGTGTTCCTCAAAAATCCATATAGAATATTCAGCATCCAAAGAAGATCCTGATTTAGATTGATTGGACCACCAGACACTTTTCTGCTTCTCCTCAGTCCCCACTGTTACGTTTACATTGCTGTACGTTGGCCACTGCCTCTTAAGGTTGCTTAACAGACGAGGACAGTTGTCAGACCAGATTGGCAGATGTGCACCCCTGTTAGCGATGCTATGGTTCTTCTAAATCACATACCCTCTAATGAGGACTGCGAGGTCTACAGGTATTTGCGCCTGCATTTCTACTAATTAAGTCCTCTCCTTCATTAACAAAGGTGCTCAGGTGCTTTCCAGGGCTGGAAAGGATACCCACTCTCGCTCTCCCTCTCCCTCTCTCTCTCTCTCTCTGTCTCTCTCTCTCTCTCTCTCTCTCTCTTTTTCTATGGGCTGAGTATTCTTGGTCAACAACCATACAGATCAGTTCCCCCGTGTTTGGCCCAGCAGGGTCCCCACAGTGTTGGGGGAATGTTTTTAGGAACAGTGGTTCCTGTTTGTGTGGTTGCTGGTTGTTTGGTACGTTAGGAGGGGAGGCTGGTCCAGGATCAGTGTGGAGGGGTTGCTGGTCTACTGCAGTGGGTTCAGCTGCTGTTTTCTGATTGAACATTACAGCCAGCTTACAGCATATTGCCTCATCATGTCCCTAACACGCATACACCCCTCCTCCCATACCCACTGTGTGTGTGTGTGTATGTGGGTGTGTGAGTGTGTGTGTGAGTGATAGACCTAGTGGGGGAGGGGAGGGGGGGTGAGTGAACCGGCGTAGTTCCAGCTCCAAAGGGTTTTGGGAAATGTCCCAAGCAACCACTTGTGCCCTCCACACACTCACTCACACACACACCGTGAATGCCTGGTGGTTAATTAGTGCAGTGAATGCCAGGACTGGGCTGCGTTCCAAACCCACAGCATCATTGCTACCAATTACAGGCGAGCGAGAAGGAGGAGAGCGTGTGAGCGCAATTAAGAGAATTTCTGATTGTATTTGTGGGTCTGTGCACACATGTATGTATGCGTGTTCGGTGTGTGTGTGTGTGTGTGTGTGTGTTTGTGTAAGCGGCACATTGCGGGGACATTTCAGCATAATGGAATGGTCAAAAATGCTTTTAAATCACATTTATGCTTATGTCGGAAATGTGCAATTATTTCAAGATGTCAGGTCACAATTCTGAGAATATAAGCGACTCTTTTAAGATGCATGTCATACGCATGTAAATTCAGAATATTGCGGCAAAAAAAGACATTTTGAGCCACAGTTTGTGAAAAATGTGTCATCGTTCTGAGATTTAGAGAAGTGCTTGTTTGTGATACTGAGGTATGAGGTCATATTTTTGAAGATTAAGTAATTATTTTGAGCGTGGTTGTTGAACAAACCCAAGCCCATGAAAACATTCATTCTATCTTTGTTCAGCAGTAAGCAGAGAGTCGTTTACCATTTCAGTGAATAGAAGCCAATCTGAGGTAAACCACTGAGGTATCCAGTCTTGCTAACTTAGCTTTTAGCTTGATCCTTGTCTCATCCTAAGTGATCAGTTTTCTCCGGTGTAATTAAGGTTTGGCAGTTACTATAGTTGCCCTGCTGCAATGAGATGTTCAGCTGCCCATCAGGAAGACTACCTGCCCTCCGTCTGTATTCACCAATTAACATAAACATTACACAACATAAACATGAAACTAGCCCCGCAATTCCACCCCAGATCTTCAAGACAGATCTTCATCAGGAGGTTTTCCTAGTCTTTGTGTATGTATGTGTGTTTACCTCCACTGTGCTCCCTGGTTTCTTCTTCAGCTCCTCACATTTCCTGAACTTACAGATCTGATGACCCGTCTTCCTGTTCCGGCAGGAACTGCACACGCCGCAGTTAATGAGCCGCCTGCAGGGGGCGCACACGCCACACCGTTTCCGCTTTCTCTTGGCCGCTCCACCGTTGCCCCCTCCACCACTGCTGTTGCTGGCACCGCTGCAGCTACCATTTGTGTTAGCATTTGCGGTGAGTGCGGCGGGTGAGCCGGAGCAGGACGATCCACTGTGCTGGCAGTCTGCTGCAGCATTAGCAATCTGAAATGCACTGTCCGACATCGTCACCCCCGACGACGACCCTGCCCCAGAATGCAGCGTAGTCATGACGATGACCCCCGGTGGCAGCGACAGCCCCCCTAGTGGTGGTGGCATCCCTCCAAATGTGGCTCCACTCCTTTCAGCCTCTCCGGCGCCCCCTGGTGGGACTTTGAGGCGGTTCATGCACTCTGCTCCACTCACCGGCAGCCCACGGCACTGTTCAGCTGTTAGCGGTGACAGGAAGTTGTCGGCGGTGGCCATGGGGAGGGCGGAGTCCTGGCCCAGGTGTTTAGTGGGCATGTGCACGTTGACCGGCTCGGCCCGAGGCATGGTGGCCCGGTGCGTGTGAGCGCCATTGACGTTGACGGCGGCGGCTGGCTTGCGGCCCCACAGCATGGCGTTGTCGCAGGGCCACGGGGGCATGGCAGATATTCTGGCAGATGGAAAAATGGGCGCGGCTATGCGGGCGATTTTAGCCGTCTGCGGGAAAGGCCCAGCGGCTGCCGCTGCAGCACTGCTCTTAGCGTAGAAGTTAGCGAAGGAGCGGTAGCGCTCCATCTGAGCGCTGTAGTCCAGAACCGGGTTCATGCAGGAGTCCATCTGCAGGGGAAAGTCCCGCCCGGGCGTGGGTGTGTAGTTGTGGGTGTGGCCGTGGGTGTGACCGTGGGCGTGTGGGGTCTCCATGCACACGCTACTGCTCATGTTCGCCATGGGAATGGAAACTTGTGCACACACATACACGCAATCTCACGCACTTGCGGACAAAGTCAAGCCAACAACGTAACCATCCACAAAGGTGCGTCTGCGGAAAGAGAAAGACAGAACAGAGAAACAGGTAACAGTTAGAAACCCCACTTTAATCACTACCCCACCTCCATCGGTACAGGTCATCTAATGACATATCTACTGACATTTTACTGTGACCATATATATATATATATGTATATGTATGTGTCTATATATATATATATATATATATATATATATATATATATATATGTATATGTGTGTGTCTATATATATATATACGTAATATTACACAAGGCAGTCTTATCCTTATTGTCTCAGGCCTGAGGATTTTCTCTGGATTCTGGATTTTTGTTTTGGCAGAGAGAGAGAAAGAGAGAGAGAGAGACAGAGGGTGAGAGTGAGAGAGAGAAAGAGAGAGAGATTGCAGCTGTGGCCAACCCCCCACCCGTCACCCCTCCTCCCCCCTCCTTACACCCCCCCTTCCCCTGCCGTTTTGCCCCGCTACCGTCGCCTCGAGCATCAATTACGGTAATTACTCTCCGCCTGCTGCGGCAGGGCCGCGCGGATCAGAGGTCATTAACGGGAGCACCGGGGAGGCGCGCGCGAGGCCGGACGGACACCGCGGATGCAATTAAAGGGGGCGACGGATTAAATCCGCGAGACCGAGGCTGTCTCTCTCTCTCTCTCTCTCTCTCGCTCTCACTCGCACGCCACGAGAGAACGAGAGAGAGAGAGGAGAGAGAGCATGCATCAAAAACAGCGGGGGGAGGGGGAGGAGGAGGAGGAGGGAAAATGGACGAGCTTTCTTACCTACCGGACTCTCGCGGCGCCTTCACGAGCCCTCAGCGCGGCGGAGCATCGCCCTGGCAGCACGCGCGCGAGAAAACCCCCGCGTTGTTGTGGAACGCGCACACACACATATATAGGCTGCACGCACGCACATACGGTTCATGCACGAGACCACCCACCCTTCCAGCCCCCCTTGGAAAGAAAAAAATCCAAAACACACACACTCACACTCACACACATACACACACTCAGTACGAGCCTTCTCTCCTTTTTTTCTCCCTGTTTTTTTTTTTTTTTTTTTTTTTAACCGCTAGCCCTACAGCGTGAGCGTCGTCGGCGGCGGCGGCGTCTGCGCGCGCTAAACACCGAGACCTAACGGGAATAATAAATAATATTGACGCTGCCAACGACGCACCGTCCTCAGGGGCGGGTATGGGTGACGGAAGGGTAGACGGCTCCTCCCGGTGTGTGTGTGTGCGTGTATGTGTGTGTGTATGTGTGTGTGGCTGACGGGGGGCTGCGAGGTGAGAGGAAGCGCCGATGCGGACACCTACTGATCATTGGCTGTAAATTACTGTGGAAGGCGCGCGCGAGGGGAGGCAGCGACCGGGTGACACGCGCGGGAAACTTGAGGGGGGGGGTCTCGCCTGGGGGGGAGGTGATAAGGGGGGAGGTTATATGTTGCTGCCCAACGGGTGTGTTTATTTCTGCCAACTGCCAATTCAGGACCTACAGCGCGAGCTCCCGGGCGCGAGCGAGGAGGGTTTTTTTTGCTGGGATTTTGCGGTTCATTACGGTTCCGCTGCGGCTCGTTACCGTAATTACCCACAGGGCACCGGGAGGCTAATTACAGTAAAATGGTGCAGAGGCGGGGAGCCGTTCTCCCGGTGGAGTACAGATCCCGACCAGTGGGGATTTGTGTGTGAGTGTGTGAGCCCGTGTGGGTATTTAGGTCTTTGTGGGGTCTGGGATGGTGAGCATAAACATTTCGACGTCGTGAGGACATTTGGCTCCCCTCCAAAATGAAAAATGATAATCAGATGTGACTTTTTTTAAGAGACCAAAGATTAGCTTTTAGCTTTCCTTTGTGTCAGATTTAGTGAGAAGGTCTTCACAAAGAGAGGAATACAGCTTCTTGTCCTAATTCTCCGTTCCACCTTAAATAGTGAAGCAGATACGGATTTAGCTATTGGCTTTCCCTCAGGCCAGTTAACGGGTAGGCCCCCGCAAGGTTAGGAATACAATGCGTTGCATATGTGTGAACGGCTCCTTTCAGGCGCCAGAGTGTAACTGCTGCACCATTTAAGGTGGAACGAAGAGTTTGATCAAGAAAGCTGGCGAGGAAGAAGCCGACTTCACCTCAGGATTCCCAAACACCCATTAGCACAGCCTAGAGCTAATTCATGTCATTAAAAATGATAATAATAAACGTGTTACTATAAGTGTATGAATCAGTGCTAACATGCTAATGTGATTCAGTAAATCCGTCAATCGACCCACAAAACGATCAATATCCTGCCCTATAGGCGCTGGCTTATTGATTTATTAATTAACTTGACTGGCGTGTGGGAATTCGCGCTGTTAAGGCGATTAATATGCGGTATTTAGCGTGTATTTGTGTAAACAGTGAGAAAAATAAATACTTCTTTCTCACGGTGAGCTGCGGAGTCCTTGGCGATCCGCCATTACAGGCTCGCGCGAGTGTTTGTCTGACACTGTTTAACTCTCATTGGACGCTTTTGACGCCTTATCGCCTTGGCAACCCAGCGCGTGATGGCAGTTCGCGCTTCGACCCCTTTTTTTTATTATTTCTAGTATTTTTTCCCGCCCGAATTCTGACACGTCCCGCCCTCTTTCGCTGCGATTGGGTAGTCTTCGATGTCTAGGGCTGGGATTGGCGGCTCACGCTCACAAGTAATCCGGGCATTGGCCACAGTCGTCTACAGCAGGAGCCAATCGCCAGGAGGATGTATTCTACCACTCAATCATAGCGTGTGGGGGCATGAATATGTCGAAAACGGGTGGGAAAAAAACAAACAAAACGACTGTTCGAGTCGCCTCCAATCTTTAGAACGGAACTACCCCCCGGTGGCCGCTACTATGAATTACATCGGGCTCACAGAAGCAGAGCGACTTTTGTCCACAGGGAGGCAGCCTTAACTCATGCCATGTGTAAGAAAACTGCTATCGAAAGGGCTATCCAAACGTGCTCAGACAGCCTTTCTAATGAGTCTATTCCGCTACTTAATGATAAACCAGTTTCACCTTCTATAATTTCCACAGTCCATTATCCACATCAATGTCCCAACATCAGTACCAGGACTCGTTAATGTTTAATCAAATCCTCAGATTAATTTTCTAACATCAGTACCTGACCTTACTAAAACTCAATCATATCCTCACAGCAATGTTTATCAGTACCTGACCTCACTAATTCTAATCACATCCTCACAGTAATGTTCTAACATCAGTACCTGACATCACTAATACTCAATCAAATCCTCACAACAATGTTCAACATCAGTATCTGACCTCACTAATGCTAATCACATCCTCACAGTAATGTTCAACATCAGTACCTGACATCACTAATGCTAAATCAAATCTTCACAGCAATGTTCAACATCAGTATCTGACCTCACTAATACTAATCACATCCTCACAGTAATGTTCTATCTAACATCAGTACCTGACATCACTAATACTCAATAAAATCCTCACAGCAATGTTCAACATCAGTATCTGACATCACTAATACTCAATCAAATCCTCACAGCAATGTTCAACATCAGTACCTGACATCACTAATACTCAATCAAATCCTCACAGCAATGTTCAACATTAGTACCTGACCTCACTAATGCTAAATCAAATCCTCACAGCAATGTTCAACATCAGTACCTGACATCACTAAAACTCAATCAAATCCTCACAGCAATGTTCAACATCAGTATCTGACATCACTAATACTCAATCAAATCCTCACAGCAATGTTCAACATCAGTACCTGACATCACTAATACTAATCACATCCTCACAGCAATGTTCCAACATCAGTAACTGACCTCACTAATACTCAATCAAATCCTCACAGTAATGTTCTATCTAACATCAGTACCTGACATCACTAAAACTCAATCAAATCCTCACAGCAGTGGTTAACAACAGAACATGATCTCACTAATACTAATCAAATCCTCACAGCAATATTCCAATATCTAGACTAAAGCCTCACCAATTTATTCTACTATTGTATGGAGGTGTATACTATAGTATGGAAGTGTATACTAGAGTATGGAGGTGTCTACTATAGTGTGGAGGGATCTACTATTGTATGGAGGTGGATACTCTAGTATGGAGGTGTATACTATAGTATGGAAGTGTATACTATAGTATGGAGGTGTCTACTATAGTGTGGAGGGATCTACTATTGTATGGAGGTGGATACTCTAGTATGGAAGTGTATACTATAGTGTGGAGGTATCTACTATAGTATGGAGGTGTATACTATAGTATGGAGGTATCTACTATAGCATGGAGGTATCTACTATAGTATGGAGGTGTATACTATAGTATGGAGGTATCTAGTATAGTATGGAAGTGTATACTATAGTGTGGAGGTATCTACTATAGTATGGAGGTATCTACTATAGTATGGAGGTGTATACTATAGTATGGAGGTGTATACTATAGTGTGGAGGTATCTACTATAGTATGGAGGTGTATACTATGGAGGTGTCTACTATAGTATGGAGGTATCTACTATAGTATGGAGGTGTATACTATAGTATGGAGGTATCTACTATAGTATGGAGGTGTATACTATAGTATGGAGGTATCTACTATAGTATGGAGGTGTATACTATAGTATGGAGGTGTATACTATAGTATGGAGGTATCTAGTATAGTATGGAAGTGTATACTATAGTGTGGAGGTATCCTGTTATGTATCTAGTATGGAGGTATACTATATGTGGGAGGTATCTACTATAGTATGGAGGTGTGTATACTACTATAGTATGTAACTATGGAGGTATGTGCTCTACTATAGTATGGAAAAGTGGTGTATAAAACTATAGTGTGGAGGTGGTAATCTACTATAGGGGGGTAATGGAGGTGGTCTAACTATAGTTTGGAGGTATCTACTATAGTATGGAGGTGTATACTATAGTGTGGAGGTATCTACTATAGTATGGAGGTGTATACTATAGTATGGAGGTGTATACTATAGTGTGGAGGTATCTACTAAGGTATGGAGGTATGTATACTAGTAGTGTATAGTGGGGAGGGTATCTACTAGTAGGGAGGGGGGTGTGTGGAGGTATCTACTATAGTATGGAGGTGTATACTATAGTGTGGAGGTATCTACTATAGTATGGAGGTGTATACTATAGTGTGGAGGTATCTACTATAGTATGGAGGTGTATACTATAGTGTGGAGGTATCTACTATAGTATGGAGGTGTATACTATAGTATGGAGGTGTATACTATAGTGTGGAGGTATCTACTATAGTATGGAGGTGTATGGACGTGTATACTATAGTATGGAGGTGTATGGACGTGTATACTATAGTATGGAGGTGTATACTACAGTGCAGAGCAGCTGGCTGAATGTGTGGTGTGTCTCCACAGAACTGTGGAGATCAGCTGGGGACAAAACACACACAGCAGCCCATTAAAGGACAAACCAGCAGGATCATCACGGGAGGAGGGGGGCGGGGCTGTGTGCTGGCACACTGGTACAGCTGTTAGCACCAGAGCTATATAATTTACTGTACACACAAACACACACACACACATACACACACACACACACACACACACACACACACACACATATACTCACACACACACTCTCTCTCTCTCACACACACACACGCACACACACTCTCTCTCTCACACACACACACTCTCTCTCTCACACACACACACACACACACTCTCTCTCTCACACACACACACACTCACACACACAAACTCTCTCACACACACACAAACACACGCACACACAAACACTTACACTCTCTCACACACTCTCTCACACACACACACTCACACAAACACACACCCACACACTCACAAAACACACACACACAGTCTATAGAACAGCAAGATGCTGTCTTTAACAGTCTAGTTCTAGATATTAAAGGAGAACACCACCAGTTTATTTAAGGGTTCTGTATAATGGAGTTGAGATGTGTTGCGAGTGGTGTGAAACACTCTGCTCTGATAGTGAACTCCATAACAGTCCCACTGAACTAAACTCACATGCCAAAGAGGATATAGATATTAAAATATTTATTGATCTGGGCAATATTAGTTTAGTTACACATACAGAAGTAGTGTCTGTCAGTATGACCTCAGGCTGCCGTGTTTCCACGTTCATCTTGGTGCTGACCACGGTGCCTACACACAGATCCATTCCTCATCTCTACCAACACTAAAGCGGGGCTCGTCACTGAGGATGAGCAGCTGCCCTTCGGAGTCACTCCATGACAGTCTGGTACGACACCACTGCAGTCGGGATGATGTGGGGTCATTGGGGACCGCTCCTTACAGGATATGTGTTCCAGAGTTCTAGCAAAAGTATCATTGTAAGGGGCTTCCTTGTGGTTCTAGCAGGGGTGGGGGGCAGCTAGCAGGCACTATGAGACCATGATATGCTCACCAACTAACCAATACCATTATAGCTAAATTGACCCACCCAGTCCGCTGGATCGACAAGACGACAGCCCCCTGGCACATGACCACATTTCATAATCTCGTCCTCGAGCTCAGTAAACCTGCTCAGATACCAAACATCACAGCAGGCCAGTCCAGACTCCCGGCAGGCTGCGCAACCAACGGCATGGTCATACCCACATAGACCGAGCGAACACTGAGATCACAAACACAGAGGAAACTCAAACAACACCTCCTCCTGACCTCCTCCTTACTGCCACTCCTCTCCTACTGCAGACTGTGGAATGTGGAGGAGTGGAGAGAAGGTCAGGAGCAGGAGGAAGAGAGTGAATGAGCAGCAATGGACAGATGGGACAGCAGACGAGAGAAGCTGCTCCAAACACCTGCTACAGCGGCAACGCATTATTTCTCTAATAGCAGCGATATTAATCATAACACACTGATAATCTCAGTACGTGTACAGAACACCCCCGCCACTCCAGCACGCTTCAACCAGTCTCTAAATACAGCACATAGAAGCTCACCGGACAGAAATCAGGCCCCTGTGACCTAACCTGCCTAACAGCTGGGACTGGATCTGCCATGAACTGGACAGGTTTCTGGATGTAGGCCACAGCAATGTTCAGACACTCCTACATCAACAAACGGGTCAGCTGGTCCAGACCAAGAGGATTTAAATCTGGGGATTCTGTGGGCCAGTCCAGATGTGTGGAAGCTCCTGAGTGTTCATCATGCCAGTCAGTCACATTTGCAGCTCTGTGGACACGGGACTGTCATCTGGGAATTCCGGGAGAGAAATGTTATGTTCCTCAGTAAAGATGATTAGCATAACAGGCAAAACCTGGTCCACCAGCGGTTCAGTATATGCACTGTGGTTGAAGTAGGCTGTCACCTCAATCAAAGAAGCCGTTTCCATGTGATTAAAACCCCCCAGGACATCGCCGAGGGGGCACATCGCCGAGGGGGCACATCGCCGAGGGGGCACATCGCCGGGGGGGCACATCGCCGGGGGGGCACATCGCCGGGGGGGCACATCGCCGAGGGGGCACATCGCCGAGGGGGCACATCGCCGAGGGGGCTTTTCCTGATTGTGGAGTTCTCATTGTTGACCCCCTCAGTGTCACCTCACATCTATCAAAGAGAGGGGAAAGGGTTTTTTACCCCGAGACCACCAAAAGAGGCTTCTCCCTATGTCTGCATAGGTTTGCTCCTCCAGGTGCTCCGGTGTCTACCCACAGTCCGAAGACAAGCAGCCAGGAGACGCCAAACTGCTTCCCTAGGTGTAAGGTGTATGTGTGATGGAATGGCAGCCTGTTCAGGGTCTTCCCTACCCTCTGCCCAATGAGAGCTAGGCTCCAGCAACCCCCACGAAAACCGCTCTCCCTCACTCTGTACACACCTCACACCAAACCCTCTCTCCCTCACTCTGTACACACCTCACACCAAACCCTCTCTCCCTCACTCTGTACACACCTCACACCAAACCCTCTCTCACTCACTCTGTACACACCTCACACCAAACCCTCTCTCCCTCACTCTGTACACACCTCACACCAAACCCTCTCTCCCTCACTCTGTACACACCTCACACCAAACCCTCTCTCCCTCACTCTGTACACACCTCACACCAAACCCTCTCTCACTCACTCTGTACACACCTCACACCAAACCCTCTCTCACTCACTCTGTACACACCTCACACCAAACCCTCTCTCACTCACTCTACACACCTCACACCAAACCCTCTCTCACTCACTCTACACACCTCACACCAAACCCTCTCTCGCTCACTCTGTACACACCTCACACCAAACCCTCTCTCCCTCACTCTGTACACACCTCACACCAAACCCTCTCTCCCTCACTCTGTACACACCTCACACCAAACCCTCTCTCACTTACTCTGTACACACCTCACACCAAACCCTCTCTCCCTCACTCTGTACACACCTCACACCAAACCCTCTCTCCCTCACTCTGTACACACCTCACACCAAACCCTCTCTCCCTCACTCTGTACACACCTCACACCAAATCCCCTCTCCCTCACTCTGTACACACCTCACACCAAACCCTCTCTCACTCACTCTGTACACACCTCACACCAAACCCTCTCTCACTCACTCTGTACACACCTCACACCACACCACACCCTCTCTCCCTCACTCTGTACACACCTCACACCAAACCCTCTCTCCCTCACTCTGTACACACCTCACACCAAACCCACTCTCCCTCACTCTGTACACACCTCACACCAAACCCTCTCTCACTCACTCTGTACACACCTCACACCAAACCCCCCCTCACTCACTCTGTACACACCACACACCAAACCCTCTCTCCCTCACTCTGTACACACCTCACACCAAACCCGCTCTCACTCACTCTGTACACACCTCACACCAAACCCTCTCTCACTCACTCTGTACACACCTCACACCAAACCCGCTCTCACTCACTCTGTACACACCTCACACCAAACCCTCTCTCCCTCACTCTGTACACACCTCACACCAAACCCGCTCTCACTCACTCTGTACACACCTCACACCAAACCCGCTCTCACTCACTCTGTACACACCTCACACCAAACCCTCTCTCCCTCACTCTGTACACACCTCACACCAAACCCTCCCTCACTCACTCTGTACACACCTCACACCAAACCCTCTCTCCCTCACTCTGTACACACCTCACACCAAACCCTCTCTCACTCACTCTGTACACACCTCACACCAAACCCGCTCTCACTCACTCTGTACACACCTCACACCAAACCCCCTCTCACTCACTCTGTACACACCTCACACCAAACCCCCTCTCACTCACTCTGTACACACCTCACACCAAACCCTCTCTCCCTCACTCTGTACACACCTCACACCAAACCCTCTCTCCCTCACTCTGTACACACCTCACACCAAACCCTCTCTCCCTCACTCTGTACACACCTCACACCAAACCCGCTCTCACTCACTCTGTACACACCTCACACCAAACCCTCTCTCACTCACTCTGTACACACCTCACACCAAACCCTCTCTCACTCACTCTGTACACACCTCACACCAAACCCTCTCTCGCTCACTCTGTACACACCTCACACCAAACCCTCTCTCACTCACTCTGTATACACCTCACACCAAACCCTCTCTCACTCACTCTGTATACACCTCACACCAAACCCTCTCTCACTCACTCTGTACACACCTCACACCAACCCCTCTCTCCCTCACTCTGTACACACCTCACACCAAACCCTCTCTCCCTCACTCTGTACACACCTCACACCAAACCCTCTCTCCCTCACTCTGTACACACCTCACACCAAACCCTCTCTCCCTCACTCTGTACACACCTCACACCAAACCCTCTCTCCCTCACTCTGTACACACCTCACACCAAACCCTCTCTCCCTCACTCTGTACACACCTCACACCAAACCCTCTCTCCCTCACTCTGTACACACCTCACACCAAACCCTCTCTCGCTCACTCTGTACACACCTCACACCAAACCCTCTCTCCCTCACTCTGTACACACCTCACACCAAACCCTCTCTCCCTCACTCTGTACACACCTCACACCAAACCCGCTCTCACTCACTCTGTACACACCTCACACCAAACCCCCTCTCCCTCACTCTGTACACACCTCACACCAAACCCCCTCTCCCTCACTCTGATTGTACCTCGTTATGGAGGAACTTTAGTGGAATCGGTGGTGTTGCCCTTCAGAGGTTCAGGAGGAAGTCTAAGACGTTTTTGTCCATTTTATAACCACCAAAGCTAATTACAGACTCTCTCTCTCTCTCCCTCCCTCTCTCTCTCTCTGCTCCTCCTCCTTCCACTGCTGTTCAGGTGTGCACGCACACACGGGTGAAGTGTGTACCCCCTCCTTTCAGCACTCTGTCTCACCTACGGCGCGCGCAGCAGCAGTCCGGATCGTGCCTCGCACGCGCTCGTACACACGCGGTCTGACTAAAGCTGCCGACAGCGCGAGCCTCGCCGCTCTCACACACTCTTCTTACGGCACATCTCCGGTGAGTGGAACACACACAGGGCGCGCGGGATGGGGCGCTCAGCTGGGTGAAGAGTTTCCCGCTCCGGAGCCGCGTGCAGCCTCAGGATGGGCTCGTGGTTAAAACTGTTACTGCTGACCTGCGCGTGGCTCGCGCACAGCGTCTCGCCTGAAGACAGGTAAGTGAGGGGAACGGCATGGCTGTGATAGAACAGAGCAGTACCGCACTGACTAGACAAGAGTGGAAATAAATAGAATCATGATCAGTCAGAATAGAGTTAAACAGATCACAATACAACCAGACAGAACTTTAGATCAGAATAGAATCAAACTGCATGGAACTGTATACAAACACAACAGAGCAGAATACAATAGAACAGAATAGAATTGTTTAGAATAGGAATAAATAGAACAATAGAACAGAATGGTATTAAATCAAGCAGAACAGAATCAAGCTAAATGGAATCAAACCTCCATCTGTAGAAAAGAACAGAGTAGGAACAGAATATAGTCAAATAGAATAAAACAAAATATAACAGAATAGAATCAAATAGAGCAGAACAGAATTAAAGTGATTTGACTCAAACAGGACAGGACAGAAAAAAGAGAAGTTAATCAGAGTACAACCAAATAGAATTAAACAGAATGGAATTCAATAGAACAGAATAGAATCAAATAGGGTATGAGAGAAGAGAATCAAAGAGAGTTGAATCCAATGTTGTACAATGGCAGTAAAAAGTCAAATCGATTTAAATCAGAGTCTAGTATCTGATCAACTCGAATCAAAGCCAATCCCGGGCAAACAGTGTAGAAATGAGCAGAAAAGAAATGAACGAAATAAAGAGGAATAGAACACGAAGTATGAATCCACTAATATCAAATAATGTATCTAATGCAGATCAGCTTCAACCAAAGAGTGGAACATAGAAAGCAACAATAACAAATAAAACCTAATAAAAAAGAACTTAAATATAATAAATCATAATAAATCAAATAGGACAGATACAAGTGTGGAGTAGAAGAGCATCCATTCAGATTTAATCACAAAGAAATGGACAGAATAGAACTAAATGAACTTCAGTCATAACCAGACCAATTCAGAAGAGTCGAATCGAGTCAGGATGAGTTCAATTTAGAGAATAATCAAACATCAATCAAATGAATGAGAAAGACCAGACCAGAGCTCAGATGGGTTTGTGAAGGGGGTTGTGAGCGGCCGCCTTCAGCAGTGTGGGAATTCAGGAGAAGGAAGCATTTCCACGTAAAGTTAATGTTTAAGGCGTTCTCTTTCCTTCTGCACCGCTGGAGAGGAAGGTATCGATGACCTGACCTCGGGGTCACTCACTGGGCGCTGCTGAGAGAGCGTGTAGCGCCTGTGTGTGTGAGGGAGGCTGGGCGGGAGGCGGAGTGGGGGTGCATTTTTCCTCAATGAGCGGATCTGGGACGTGACAGCTCATCACGTTGCCAAGAAACTCAAGTCCAAACAGGAGCCCAAACGCAGAAATATGTGGAACACCAGCTTGACAAGAACATCACGACCGCCTGGGGTTAAGCTAACACAGCGCGCAGAACCCCGCGGCGGAACTGGAGAGTGTTCTGACCCTCCAGAACCCAACAGCAGCCGAATGCAGGGCAGTGTGCAGCAAACTCCGGGTTCATTTTCCACCGTGGAGCTTTGGTTACTCATGAGATTGTGACATGATGACATCACTGGTGACCAGTTAGCTTAATTAGCTAGTCAGCTGTAGCCAGACAGCTGCTTGAATTGCCACTTGTGCCATGGTTGTTGTGCTTTGTTAGCCGCTGTAGTCTGATCTGTGGATGTAGGTTATTATTTTCTGTTCTTTTGACACCCTCTAATTTTAAACAGAGCACAGATTCCAGGAGGCGAACATTAGCACGCTCAGTCCCAAACACAGTTCTGCGTCTGCAGTTTCTAAACCTGATTAAAATGATCTTTATTAATATAATCAGGTGCTGTCAGGTCAGTTCAGCCTCCTGACAGGAAGGGCAGCTCCAGAACTTCCTGTCTTATCTTTGTGTCTTTAAGCTTCTTAGTCGTTCATGACTCTCCTGGTTGTACCCATCCATCACTGCTCAAAGAATACTTGGCTTATCCAAAGGCTCTTCTCCAATCATTCTTCTCATAATATGTCCAGAACACATCTAGGCCTTAAATGAGGGTAAGCCTTGGTTTGGTCTCGGACCCATTGGCTTGTTTTCTGGCTGTACAGTCTTAATTGTATCCCATCCCACTTCCTCCTTTACCCTGAACTGTTCCAACCGTGACTGTCTCCAATGGTACTTCTCATAATATGTCCAAAGCAGGTCTGGGCCAGAGGTGAGGCTTGGTTGGGTCATGGATCCATCCGTTCATATTCCTGCATATTCCTTCAGTATCGGTCCGGATTCTTTTATCACCTACAAAGCACCACCACCTGTTTGTAGAGACGGGTCATTGCATTTGAAGATCTTTCCCAGCTTCTTCCTCCTTGTTCTTCCTTGGGTCGTATTCCTTGACTGCTGAAGGTTGTGTTGCTTCAGTACCCTCATATCAATGACAAAGGTGGTCTTCCTCAATGCCATTACCTTATATTTCATATAGGGTCCCATCTTCAGATCCTTCTCGATTTTCTGAGGCCCTTCAGATCTTCCTGATTTTCCTTTTTGAGAGTTCTCTGAAGGTTACTGATGTTTTCTCATGTGGTTCTACTTCTCTGTGTTCTGCTTGCAGGATGAACAGGCCTAGCCTTTACCAATGGTACTGGTACTGGTCCTGGTACATCTCTTGTTGTTCATTTCCTTTTATGGCTATGGACTTTTGATTCGTGTAGAGAGTTCTCATTAGAGGTCCTCTGGCTGGTGTTCCCATCAGGTCCTAATGATGTTCCATCATTTGACTTGGTTAAAACCCTCATCTGCTTTTTCCAATAGAAAGTATTTTCATCCACCACCTTTGGAGCATTTGTAAGCAATACGTGATCCTCTGATAAGTGTAGAGGTTCCTCAGTAGAACAATAAGATGCTCTGGTATTCCCATTTTCCTGACAACCATAAGCCAACCAAATGCCACAGGCTAAGCGGGTCTTCCATTTACCAGCTTTTTGCCACTTTTCATTCATATTTCGCTTGATCAGAGTAGAGGTTCCTCATTGTTGTTTAAACTATGAGAAACTCTGGTACTCCAATTTTCAATAATTTATCATTTGACGGCTGCAGGTTTTTCTTTAGCACAAACTTTTTACGATTTTGGAAAATGCAGGAAAAAAGCTGACATCACAAAAACAGTTGATATCCTAGGAGAACAGTTATGTGGAAACTCATGATGGAAATAGGTTTTTCAAATAAACCGTGATGATCAAGCCGTGAGTCATAACATGATTATTTTCCACCGGATCTTATTGCTTGATGTATTACGGGTATACACAGCATAGAATGCTGCTACACTAGACTCCACTAGGCAGCTTGTATGACACAGTGAGGGTTCTCTTATAAGTTCACACGAGTGGCTCTGACTGAAAACCACTGGCCCTACAGATGGTCCGATCATGGTGCACAGCTTTCTGAAGATGGCTTTAGATATTTCGCGTCCCCAGATGGACGTTGTGGAGACAGATTTCAGTCTTTGGTAGGGCCCCCTGCTTGCCTGTGTGATCTATGAGCAGAAAACCCCGCTGCCATAAAAAGATGGTAAATGGCTGTAAAGATAATTCTACATAAACCAGAAACCCAGTTCATTCTCTTCACCTAGCTGGGTTCAGCACAGTCCACAGTCATGGGAGCCCACGTCATCTAAAGTTTATTTGCATAACAGTGATGGATGGAAACTTAATCGTTCCGTAACGTAAGTTGGAATGGAATCCCTGCTAAGAAACACTTTCTCATAGAATTCACTTTTCAACTGTCCAGCCTACACCAGCACAGATATTTCATGTTCCCCTGCCTTTCCTGAAACCCTCCAGCCTGTCTGGCATTTCTCTCTCACTGTAGGC
>JAMWET010002130.1:110000-115000 GCA_024036415.1 Prochilodus magdalenae
AGATGACCTGTAGTTCTTACACAGTTTGGTGCCAGGAGGCTCAAATGTTAGCTAGCTAGCTAACCTAGCTAACATTAGCACCAACTAACAAAGGCCAGACTAGCTTTTGTGGATAACCTGATATAGATATGATATATTGTGTAGGATGTTTTTGCTATAATCCTACATCTTAGTTTTTCGGTTGTCAGGCTTGTCAGTCAGAAGAGCTGATGGAGAAGCACTCCACAAAACCCACTGAATATATCAAGGAGATCCACAAAATTGCCACTTTGGCTTTTGCCAGTGGGCACTGACATTAGCTATATTAGCTAGTTTAGCTTGCTAGCTAACTGTAACTGTAACTGTAAAGTTGATCACATCCAGACATCTCCTCTTCTCTTTCTCGTCACAAAGGAAGATCTAGAATGATAACTGAGCATTTTTTCTGCTTCAAAAACAAGAAACTGAACAGAACTGCATGCAGGAAAGACAGAGCGTCAGGCTGCTCAGTGGAGACTCAGACCTGGATGTGTTAACTAGTGGGAGTGGAAAGAATTTAGACCCTGTTTAAGACCCAGTGGTGCCCGAATAAACAAAGGAACCACTTTGACAAGGTTTACAAGTTCTGTGACTGTCGTATGTTTGGGGGTCTGCAGGCACATTTGACCTCCGAAATGGCTGTTTACATCAGACTTACATCAGACTATTTGCTCTGACCATTATTGTCAGTGATGGCACCATAACAGTCCAGCCCTGCCCTCGACTGATATGGCCTGTTGGCTGATCATGCTGAAAGGCTATTGGTGATTGGTTAAGGCCTCAGAATCACTGATCGATCCGGCTCTAACCTGTACTGTCTGTAGACAGCCTAGACTAAGGCCTGTTGTATGTGTTGGGCAGAAGGTGCTTGTAACTAAAACATCTGGAACTGACGTATGGGGCAACATTCCTCTGTTCATCTGTGAGGCATGAACGGGTTACGTTTCCTCACAGTTAATAAGAAAGTGCACCCCCGTCTCTGCCACAGCTTTCGGCCCAGTGACTTCACAGCCTCCTCCTTCTCTCTCGGTTTTATGGGATCTTTAGTTCTGCAGGTTTACTCTACCCTTCACTCTAACTGCCCAGCGGTCCGCGTGAGGGCTGGCGTCTGTAACTGGGTAAGATTTGTTGCAGAGCTAGCATTAGCCGACCTGTGGACCAGCTGGCCGGAGAGATGTAATTAGAAATTTGTCGCTCACATCAGAAGCAGCTCTGTGTGTTTTCTGTTCCCTTAGCCTGAAAGCAGCAGCTGCTCTGTGCACTGTGGGGATATTACAGGATGACTGGAGGACTAAACCCCCAAACTAAACACACTGCAGTGAAGTCTCTCTGTGCTAACAGACATGCAGATTAGGAACGGACCGGTGTTCAGGGTCCGCAGGTCTCGAGTTAAACACTGCTGCAAATGGAATTTAGGTCAAAATGGCAGAGACCATATACCATAACATAAAAACAACAACAATGCAAGTTTATTAGTTTATTGAAGATGATGTATATAATAATAATATTATTACTTAATTCATATATAATAGCTAATCAGTTTATTATCAGATGCTAAACATCGATATATATAAACATATTTTACTCTGTCTTTCGCTCTCTTTTTCTCACATTCTCCATCCCTTGTTTTCTTTGCTTTCTCTTTTCTTTTTCTCTCTCTCCCTCTTTTTCTGTCTCTCGTTCTCTCTTTCTGTCTCTATTTCTGTCTCGCTCTCTTTCTCTCTCTCTTTCTCTCTCTCTCTCGCTCTCTCTCTCTTTCTCTCTCTCTCCCTCTCTTTCTGTCTCTCAGTCTCTCTTTTTCTTTCTCTCTCTCTCTCCCTCTCTCTCTCTCTCTCTCTCTCTCACTCTGGCTGTTAATTAAACCATTGTAAAGCTCAGGGCCAGGGGCTGTTCTTTCCTCCAGAGGCTAAAAGAGAGATAAATGAGGGAGAGGTGGAAAACAGGGGGGTCTTCAGGGTCCTCAGAGAAAAACATACACACTGCTGGACTTACTGCTTGTTTAAATCTGAACCGCGCCTCTGAGAGTTTAATCACTGCTACAGCCACCGCTAGTGAGAGTTTACAGTTTGTCCTGCGGGGCGGGCAGCTTCCTAAGTTGTTAGGTTTGTCATTACTGTTATACCCGTATGCAAATGAGTGTAGATAACCTGACATACAGTCTGAGGTACGTTAGTCCAGTGTAATGTTCAGTAAGCGACATCAGATTGTAATGAGTGAAAGAGTTAACGGGGGAAACAGGCTTGAAAGAAAGGTTGCCAGGGGTTAACTGTTAGCCATTAGCCTAGCATGAGGACTAGCTGGTTGATTTCTGCCTTGTACCGACCAATCCTAAGTTCTATTCGTCATAATGAAATCTCGCCCCAGTGTAAAGGCTAGCTGGACTCGTGAAAAATGAGAAAGGACACAAGTTCCATAAGCAGAATTATTAATCTATGTGTGTGTGAGTGTGTGTGTATGTGTGTGTGTGTGTGTGTGTGTGTGTGAGTGTGTGTGTGTGAGTGTGAGTGTGTGTGTGTGTGTGTGTGTGTGTGTATGTGTGAGTGTAAGTGTGTGTGTGTGTGTGAGTGTGTGTGTATGTGTGTATGTGTGTGTATGTGTGTGTGAGTGTGTGTGTGTGTGAGTGTGTGTGTGTGTGTGTGTGTGTGTGTGTGTGTGTGTGTGTGTGTGTGTGTGTGTGTGTGTGTGTGTGTGTGAGTGTGTGTGTGTGAGTGTGTGTGTATGTGTGTGTGTGTGTATGTGTGTGTGTGTGTGTGTGTGTGTATGTGTGAGTGTGAGTGTGTGAGTGTGTGTGTGTGTGTGTGAGTGTGTGTGTGTGAGTGTGTGTGTGTGAGTGTGAGTGTGTGTGCGTGTGTGAGTGTGTGTGTGTGAGTGTGTGAGTGTGTGTGTGTGTGTGTGAGTGTGTGTGTGTGAGTGTGTGTGTATGTGTGTGTGTGTGTATGTGTGTGTGTGTGTGTGTGTGTATGTGTGAGTGTGAGTGTGTGAGTGTGTGTGTGTGTGTGTGAGTGTGTGTGTGTGAGTGTGTGTGTATGTGTGTGTGTGTGTATGTGTGTGTGTATGTGTGTGTGTAAGGGCGTGTGTAGCCAGAGGGATAAACTCTACATGCTGCTATACATTCCTCTCATGCCTACAAGCAGCCTCAGGATTAGTGCTTGTGTCGGGGGCGTGGCCAGATTATTCCCCACAACAGAGTCTGACAACCAGACAATGTTTCCCTCAAAAAGTTCAAAAAGGTCAACAGGCACCTACATCCACCCCTGCATACTATCGGTATGGGGTTAGTATAAGTATCCATGACGGTACTGAACGTACTGTACGTGGAATTGTGTTCATTGTTTTATTTTTTTAATGCAAAAGTAAATTCAGTTCAACTTAATTTCATGTATTTGAATTCCATAATTTTTGCAAATAAAGCACAGGTTATACACTAATGGACTCATCTGCTGATCTCTCTCTCTCTCTCTCTCTCTCTCTCTTTCTCCCTCTCTCTCTCTCTCTGTCTCTCTCTCTCTCTCTCTCTCTCTCTCTCTCTCTCCCCTCTCTCTCTCTCTCTCTCTCTGTAGATGTAAACGAGTGTGGATTAAAGCCCCGGCCGTGTAAACACCGCTGTATGAACACAGTGGGCAGTTATAAGTGTTACTGTCTCAATGGCTACATGATGATGGCGGACGGCACCTGCAGGAGTAAGTTAGTTCAGTCCAGTTCTATTAAGATAAATGAGTTGAAGCACAATTAAATTCACCACAATTAATTTCAATTCAACTAGACCCAACTCAGCTCATTTAAGTAGATCCCAGTGTAGTTCTATTCAATTTGGCTCAGTTCAATTCAATTCTGTTTGGTTTAGTTGAGTTCAGCTTAGTTCAGCTGAGCTTAGGTATGTTTAATTCAATTCAATTCAATTCAGTTTTGTGCATTTGTGTGTGTGTGTGTGTGTGTGTATGTGTGTGTGCGTGTGCAGATGCACATACATGTGCCATGGCTAACTGTCAATACGGATGTGCTGTGATGAAGGGTGAGGTCATGTGTCAGTGTCCATCACCAGGGTTGCGCCTGGGTCCAGACCGCAGGACGTGTGTAGGTATGTAACCCTGCATCAGCTAAAGAGTTATAAACGTGATTATATAGACTTTATAAATGTGTTCATAAATCTCCCATAGAGTTTCCATTACTCTTCTCAGTAATGCTGGTGATACCACATTCGTTAGGGCTAATAAACATGCTACAGTGTGTTAATTAGGCTTCACATGACATATAGACACATGACCGACACCTACTGACACCGACTTCTGGATCTAATGGACTGAATGATGTTTGATGAAAAATAAATATATAAACAGGCATGAAATAGAACTGTCCTTTAAAATATTATACATTGGGCACCAGAAAGATTCTATTGTTTTATTCTATACTTCCATAGATACTAAATGATGCAAGACATTATTATACTTACATATATAAATATTTATAAAATTAATATTGTATTACTTAATGCTGTATACTTTTATTAGAATGATATTATGTTCTACAGGATGACCTATAGCTCTCTTCATCATGAAGATCTCTAACATCTTGTTATCTGCTGTTATTCCTTTGAAATATGTATTAGCTTCATATTCCAGCCATATTACACATGTACGTATCTGCAACCGACTAAGTTTCATGGGACTGAGAACATTGATTCCAAGCTGTTTGGACAAAAAGTCAGAAGCTCGTTCCACTGAGGTGTTTGGCCTCTGAACTGTCCATCTCATGGTGCCAAATCCTCCAGAGTTGTTGATCCCATTTCCTCAAAAATCCAGCACATCCTGAAAATCCTCCAGTTCTGCCTTCAGACTGTGATTTGTGAGTTCAGCTGTCAGCTGTTGGGTTTAGAAATGAATTAACTGCTGAAGGAAGCTGCTGGGTTTGAGCTGAAACTTAAAATCCAGACAAGAGACCCCTTAGAAGCCAAAGTGCCAAAAAGACACAGAGTGAATAACATT
>JAMWET010002130.1:120000-135000 GCA_024036415.1 Prochilodus magdalenae
ATACACTCACTGTATGGGTGTGCGATTGCGTTATGAGCCTTATTAGGAGATATGAGTTGCTGAGAGCAGCTGGCACTTCAGAGGATCTGGCAACCCTCACAGTCTTAACTGCTTATTCTTCAGCTGGGCATTAATGTAAATCTTACTTCAGGGGCATGGGAAAACATATTCACACAACCCCAGACCCCCAAATACTCTGTATAATGTCAGACGGCTCTCACTTTTATAAAGTGCTGACTTACACTGTGGCTGTCTGAGCGTCTGCATTATTAACTCTTATCTCCGCAGTTCCTAAGAACCCTGGTGAGAACAGCGTGTTTGATTTGGACTTTGATATAGAGCTGGGGAACACAGCGGAGTACGCACGAGATGATCCAGGTAAATCTCTTTTCAGCTGATAGATTACGACCCCAGCATTCGCATAATAAAGTCCGCAAAGCATTAACAGACCAACCTGTGTGTGTGTGTGGTGTGGGCGTGTGTGTGTGGTGTGGGCATGTGTGTGTGTGGTGTGGGCGTGTGTGTGTGCGTGTGTGTGTGTGTGTAGGTGCACAGTCTTTGAGCTGCTCTTTTGATCAGGGAGTTTGCAGATGGATGACTGACGAGGAGGGAGATGTACACTGGGAAACAGTTAGTGATCCAGCAGGTAAAATAGTCACACAGTTACACTAACTTTACAATCACCCCACACAGTTACACTAACTTTACAATCAGCCCACACAGTTACACTAACTTTACAATCACCCCACACAGTTACACTAACTTTACAATCAGCCCACACAGTTACACTAACTTTACAATCAGCCCACAGTTACACTAACTTTACAATCACCCCACAGTTACACTAACTTTACAATCAGCCCACACAGTTACACTAACTTTACAATCAGCCCACACAGTTACACTAACTTTACAATCAGCCCACAGTTACACTAACTTTACAATCACCCCACAGTTACACTAACTTTACAATCAGCCCACACAGTTACACTAACTTTACAATCACCCCACACAGTTACACTAACTTTACAATCAGCCCACAGTTACACTAACTTTACAATCACCCCACAGTTACACTAACTTTACAATCAGCCCACACAGTTACACTAACTTTACAATCAGCCCACAGTTACACTAACTTTACAATCACCCCACAGTTACACTAACTTTACAATCACCCCACACAGTTACACTAACTTTACAATCAGCCCACACAGTTACACTAACTTTACAATCAGCCCACAGTTACACTAACTTTACAATCAGCCCACACAGTTACACTAACTTTACAATCACCTCACACAGTTACACTAACTTTACAATCACCCCACACAGTTACACTAACTTTACAATCAGCCCACAGTTACACTAACTTTACAATCAGCCCACAGAGTTACCCTAACTTTACAAACACCTCACACAGTTACAATAACTTTACAATCAGCACACAGAGTTACACTAACTTTACAATCAGCCCACAGTTACACTAACTTTACAATCACCCCACACAGTTACACTAACTTTACAATCAACCCACACAGTTACACTAACTTTACAATCAGCCCACAGTTACACTAACTTTACAATCAACCCACAGTTACATTAACTTTACAATCAGCCCACAGTTACACTAACTTTACAATCAGCCCACACAGTTACACTAACTTTACAATCAGCCCACAGTTACACTAACTTTACAATCAGCCCACACAGTTACACTAACTTTACAATCAGCCCACACAGTTACACTAACTTTACAATCAGCCCACAGTTACACTAACTTTACAATCAGCCCACAGTTACATTAACTTTACAATCAGCCCACACAGTTACACTTATTTTACAATCACCCCACAGTTACACTAACTTTACAATCACCCCACAGTTACACTAACTTTACAATCAGCCCACACAGTTACACTAACTTTACAATGACCTCACACAGTTACACTAACTTTACAATCAGTCCCCACAATTACACAAACTTTACAATCAGCCCACAGTTACACTAACTTTCCAATCAGCCCACAGTTACACTAACTTTCCAATCAGCCCACACAGTTACACTAACTTTACAATCAGCTCACCCAGTCACACTAACTTTACAATCACCCCTCACAGTTACACTAACTTTACAATCACCCCTCACAGTTACACTAACTTTACAATCAGCTCACCCAGTTACACTAACTTTACAATCACCCCTCACAGTTACACTAACTTTCCAATCAGCCCACAGAGTTACACTAACTTTACAATCAGCCCACAGAGTTACACTAACTTTACAATCACTTCACACAGTTACACTAACTTTACAATCAGCCCACATGTACACCAGTTTTCCAGTCTAATAAGTTTCCACTTATGGTTGGACCATCTTTATAAGGTCACCCAGTTATTAACTCAGAAACTCCAGTGTAGTTTTGTCACCTGTAAAGAATCACCCCACACTGTCTTTACATAGTAATTCTACACTGTTACAACAACTTTACACTGTCACTGCAAAATGTCACCATTATTTCACACCTACAGTTGAAACATATTTGCAAGGTCGTATCAAACAACTTTGTGTTTAACAGCTTTAAACCTTTACACCCTTACACCAGTCTTACACTGAACCCCTTCTGACTGAGCACTGCTGCATCAACCTTACACTGACTTTCACAGCAGAGTGTTTGATTAACCTAACACAGAATCAGCTTTCCCATCTTTACTGAACCCTTGTCAAAGATTGAACATGTGTGTTATTGTGGCCCGTAAGCCTCGTTTCCACATGCACGAGAGTTAATGGATAAAAAGAAGCGTTCTGCCTCAGTGGGTTCCTATTTAACCCACAAAACACGCTGGTCCCGCCAAGCCGCTCAAAACACACAGCGCACCCCCCTTACACACACACACACCACACACGGTGATGTATTTCACCACACAGTAGCACTCCACAGTGGAGCAGCCAGGGCCGAATAAACACAGAGAGAGAGACAGATGGAGGCAGACTGAAAGGGAGTGCAATTGAAAGCAAGGAGAGAAAAGAGCGAGAGAGCGCTTAAGCTAGCCGGGATCAACCGCAGCGCAGGCAGGGTTTCAGTAATTCATAAAGGGATTTAGGGACAGAGAGCGAAACGGCACAGAGGAAGAGAGAGAGACAGAAGATGAACAGTTGGAGAGAGAGAGAGAGAGAGAGAGAGAGAGAGAGAGAGAGAGAGAGAGAGAGAGAGAAGATGAACAGTTGGAAAGAGAGAGAGAGAGAGATTAGCTTTAGTAACGTATATAAAAAAATGTTTCTGAAGTAAACAGTTTCATCCTGAGCGTCCCCAGCTCAGACACTACGGCTAATTCCCATCTGCTGCCGAATCCACTAGTGCAGAACAGAAACCAGCACTCTTCACCCACAACTGTTCATCTTCATCACCGACACTCTGGGCTCCTGTCCTACACAGAGCTGAAAGACTCACTGTAGGACATGCAGACGATTCAAGTTTCATGTTCGGCTGTGCATGAGACACAAGCATGGACGGGCCTTATCTCTGTACCTGACTGACCCAACAGCCACCACTACAGACATCCAGTGAGCATCCATGAGTCGTCCTGTTAGTGCAGCACCATCGGCAGACGGCTGCACCATGCAGGACTACATGCACACAGACCGTTACCACGACTGTCCTTAACACCACGTCACCGTCACCAAAGACTGCAGTGGTGTCGTACCAGACTGTCATGGAGTGACTCAGAATGGCAGCGGGTCATCTTCAGTGACGAGTCCCGCTTTAGTCTTGGTGGAGACGCCCAATGAATCCGTGTGTGGAGGCACCGTGGTCAGCACCAAGAACGGTTTGTTGTCACACGTCCAGAAGACCTGGTGTCCCTCCACCTCCACCCCTACCGCACCATCTGCAGGAACTGTGTGAGGATGTTCAAACTGCATGGGATGGATTATCACAGGACACCACCCTATTAGACACTCCTACCTTGCTGGTCCACCTTGTAGATGTACAGTCAGAGACGATAGCTCATCTGCTGCTGCTTTATTATTCATATCAGAGCATCAATAAAAGGCTGGTTAATTAGAATTTCTTTACATATCTAAGTAAACACAACGCCAACCAGGCGTCACATTATTAACAGAGGGGATTACACCCAGACAGAAAGAGTCGTGTTAAAGAGTTAACACAGAGTCAGAGATCTAATTCATGAATCAGTTCTGTCATTGAGGTTAACAGCTTTACCATTGGCTAGTTAATCAGTTCTGGACTGTCCCTCATCCCCAGGTGGGCGATATCTGACAATACCTGAGGCAACCACCCGAAGAAGTGTCAGAGGGGCTCGGCTTACCATTCCTTTAGCTCTTCCCACGACTCCACCTTGGCAAGGGGGTGACCTGTGTCTGTCCTTCAGGCATCGCCTCCACGGTCATCATATTGGCACCCTGCAGCTGTTTGCGAGGAAGGGGCGGAGTCACAGCCCTGCAATCTGGACTAGAACTGGTGGTCAAGGCTGGAGATACACCCAGATTACACTGTGGGGGCGGGGCCTAGAGAGCGTAAGTGCAGCAGTGGTATTGAAATGAATGTTGATTTTTAAATATTCAAATGTTTAAAGATTCTGATCTATTCTAAGTCCTTCTGAACATCTAAGATCCGGATACTGCATTGTTTACGTTGTTTAATCAGGTCCCTGATCCAGGGTCCAGGTGGTTTAATCCCACTTCAGCTCTGGGTAACTGAGGTGCTCTCTGTGCCTTTCAGGTGGTGTTAAAAGGAGAAAGGAGGAGAGGGAGGAGTGGCGAGATCGCAGTCGATGACTTTAGCTTGCGAAGAGGAGCCTGCAGCGATGCAAGCAGAAAGTAACACACGCATATACAGTACAGGTCAGAAGGCACCCTTCAGTAAATATGACCACGTATTTTCAGGAGATGTTCCTCAGGAGATTAGAGAGCTTTCATAATAACGGAGAACGTCTAGGGGAGAACCTCCTGGAAGACCCGGCAGACCCTGTCCACATCAAATAAGCAGCACGTTTGTCTTTGAGAGGGAGGAGAACATCAAGCTCCACTCCTGCTTCTGATCTGAGAACCTCCACAGGGGCTTCTGTCCATCCTTCTTCCACTGTGAGAAGACACCTCCACACTATGGAGGTCTAAAGGAGGTGTAGCTGTTTGAGAAGCTCCTCACTGAGAAAAGACGACACTCACATCCAACAAAGAAGCTGCTGGTGTTCTCAGCACCATGGACTGACCACCCCAGAGTCCAGAGCTGAAAAGAAGTCAGTGTTGAGGCACTAAACACTGAAAAGGTATCTCCACGTTCGAGTCAGCTCAGTGTGAAAGAAATACCCTGTAATAAACGCTTGCTTGTGCACAGTTTGTTCGTTAAACCTCACAGTGATCTATACGGCAGACTCTGTGTGTGGTCACTGTTCCACTCAGTGGCTGCTCTGGACAGTGACTGTACGACTCTACAGCTGTCCAGCAGTCGAGATAGAACCCTCCTCCGTCTCGACTCCACACTGCCCTCAGATTACTCCGTCCTTCATTCTTCCTTTTCAGCTTAAAGTGTCTCGCGAAGTGAAACGGAGGACGCTCGGGTCTCGGGAGGAAGACAGAATAGACGTCTGGAGTTCATTATGCATGTTCTTTTAGGTATATCATTTGAGTGAATTTTGTTACAGTGCAGATTTGATTGACAGTTTATCAGGTTTGGGTGTGTATGTCATATGCATATCATTAACATACATGATACTCTAGCGTGTAAGTGTGATGTTTGTGCTGGACGGTATTGATAAAATTACAGAACGTCAGTGAATTACAGACTCTCTGAATATCACAGCATTAGCATCATATATAAGGTAGTATTAACCCATTCAAGCCCAATAATTACATCACACATGACTAGATTGAAAATGAAAAATGAGGGGGATGGGGGTATAGTTATAGATGCGATGAACATTGAATAGTCTAATTGTTTCTTTGTTTTGTTTAGAAACAATTATGTTTGTTAAAAATCAGCAGTCCTCTATAATCAAAACATTAAATTTAATATGATAATCCATTTTTTTAATTCAGATTTGTTTTCAGCGTACACGCGTGGACATTAATGAGTCAGTGAAATTCCTAAATGCTGCTACTCTATGGTAAGAGAATGCCTCACAGGCGACTGGACTGTATAATTCTAATTCTATCAAAGGGCCCATATGCTAGCCTAATGTCTGTGTGGTTTAATGTACCTAATGCATTCCTAATTAATTATTATAATAGACGGATATCAAAACAGATATAAAAAACTAAACTAGTTCTCACAGCTGGGTTTCCGTATACGGACTACATGGACTGGGTGAATGGTACTTATCGATAAAGCAAAAGACGTCTTCTGTTTATTTACTGTATTATTCATTCCTAAAAGGTGTTGAATCACAATCAGAAGCAGATTTGTGTTATGTATAAATCTTACTAAAATGAAAAGCCAGTATCAATGTGTGAAATCAGTATCAGTGTACAGGTACCAATAGTATCTAGCCCAAGTATTAGACATCATTTTTATTAATGCTTAAGTGATGTACATTAGATTCAGATCATTTTAATTCAGCACTTTCTTTAATGTACTTAATACTCACAATGCAAATGAAACAGATGATCATTCTGAGATATAAAGTTTGGGCACCCCTGGTAAAATGCTATTCTGTTGATTTCCTAAGTGCCCATCGAAAAATAGAAAGAAGAACACACTTTAAAATGCGCCCATTTTAATCACCTATCGCTGTTTGTTCTTTATCAGTTTAACATAAAGAATGTGCCTTATGCAAAAGTTATGGCACATTTTATATGATGTTTTTTTCATAAACATACCACACAGAAAATAAAGTGACTTGTCCAGTAAATTTTAAGTGGAAAGTTAAAAAATTGACTTCTTAAATTTAAATTTTCCTATAGAAAATCAGCAAGAAGGGTTCCAACTTTTGCTGGATGTTCAGTTTTTTTCTACTTTGTTCAAACATATCTGTAAATGAATGCGTACATGATGTGTGTAACATAAGATTTAACACAGTGTTATGAGCATATGATGCTTACACTTGTGTTTATGGTGCTTACAATTTATTTCTGTTACTTTGCATATTTATTAGCAGCACTGCTTTAAATACAACGTTATCATAACCCTTAGTGTTTACTGAGCCCATGCTGTAAACTGTAGACTCCCACTCTGAGGTGCTACTCAGTGTTCAGTCCTGAGCTCCGGTACTGTTTGTGTGGGTGTTCATTTGGGACGTTGTATTTTCTCAGACTGTCAGTATTTTACACAAGTTTACCTTTCGGCTTAATGGATTATTTTGTGTAATGAACCGGGTGTATGATTGTAATGATACCTTTATTACCAAAAAACCTGAGGCTTAAATGCTGTAAATAAGATCCAGTCTTTAATCTGTTACACTCTATAAAAATGAAAGGCTGACGTTTGCTTTTTTTATATAACCTGCTGCTTTGTATTGTAATAAATGTAATAAATTATGCTTGAAGTGTTTAAGTAGTTCATTCATTAATTCGTTAATTTACTGACGTATGCAGGTATCTCGTAGTTCGTAGTCTCATAGATAGTGATATAAAATACGCACAATGATTTTGATGATGCACGTATTTTACTAGGTGTATGGTAAGGAGCACTTTTTGTATCCACTTTAACTTCACCTGAGATTAATAATGGGGATTCTAGCCAAGAGATTAGCTAAGCAATGCAAGCATCTTCATCTTTTAGCAACTAGAACCAGGGTACATATGACCCTGGAACACGGGACACTAGGAACCTATGACCCAGGAAAACAGATCACCTAAAATAGAGGACACTGGTGAGATGTGGTCCTGGTGTGGTCCTGGTCCTCCTGGCTCTGAGGACACACACTGTGGGAACACAGGACCGTAGGAACAGGTCCCTGGAACACGGAGTCTTGGGAACATAGGTACATTCCTTTTAACCACACAACAATAAACCTCACTAAAATGATAAGATATGAAATTCTGGAACGTCACACATTCACGGAGGACAGGTCTCAAAACTTCACATTACTGTCAAGACTGACTGGTGTGGCTCCGGAGCTCCATTTTGAAAGAGGCGTTAAATCAGTGTATTGTGCTGCTGCTTTTTGTCAACTGCAGCAACTCTGGGACTTTGTTGTGCTTTGTAGCTCCGTTCTGGTCCGGGTGGAAGTGAATGTGTTTGAAATGGAAATGATTCTATATGGTCTAAATGCGCTTTGATTCACAGCCGTATTCTCCTGGCAGCTTTAAGGGTTTTTATTTCCCCCGACTCCTTTCTTTTCTACTTTCGGCTGCATCAGCTCCCATAAGCCACCGTATCTGCCCCCTAAACCAGCCTGCACACTGCACACTGATTTACCTTTATTCTCCGTAAAGAGATCCACATCCAGTTCCACTCCAAGAGACACAGAGGGAGAGCGAGCGAGTGTTGGAGGATCCTCAGCAGCCGGAACTGCTAGATCATTCTTCATTGCGTCACGGTAGCTGCATCTCTGCTTTGATGTGCTTCAGTAGGGTCATTTGTTACCGTGGCAGCTAGCTTTAAGGGCACTGCCATGTGAGCGGGCATCACAGCACGGAACCTTCAAGAACCCAGCGAAGAATTCAAGAATTCAACCAAACCCTCATCCAACAAATGGCAGCAGGCAGGAGCCTGTGATGCTCTGTGCAGGAGGGCTTTCGCTCAGAGGCTCTGTGTATAATAGATTAGACTGGAGGAGGACGGGGTCATGCAGGAGGGAATGATATGACCGCAGGCGTCTCAAAGGAGCCAACTGCAAACACTTAAGGCTGCGGGGGGTCAGCAGTAGTGTGGAAGCTGCAGCAATTTCATAACGTAGTTTGTATGAAAATCATAAAATTTCTGTGCAGTGTTAAAATAAACTCCATACAACCACCACACAGTGCATACAAGAGAGCTGATTGGTCAGCACTACTGCTACTGAGTGCTGATTGGTCGGCATTACTACTGAGAGCTGATTGGTCAGCATTACTGCTACTGAGTGCTGATTGGTCAGCACTACTGCTACTGAGTGATGATTGGTTAACATTACTGCTACTGGGTGGTGATTGGCTAACATTACTGCTCCTGGGTGCTGATTGGCTAACATTACTGCTACTGGGTGCTGATTGGTTAAGATTACTGCTCCTGGGTGGTGATTGGATAACATTACTGCATGTGGTGTGCTATTGGTTAAATTACTGCTACTGGGGTGGATTGGTTTAACATTAATGCTACTGAGAGCTGATTCAACATTATCACTGCTACTAAGTGCTGATTGGTTAACATTACTGCTACTGAGTGCTGATTGGTTAACATTACTGCTACTGGGTGCTGATTGGTTAACATTACTGCTACTGAGTGCTGATTGGTTAACATTACTGCTACTGAGTGCTGATTGGTTAACATTACTGCTCCTGGGTGGTGATTGGTTAACATTACTGCTACTGAGTGCTGATTGGTTAACATTACTGCTCCTGAGTGCTGATTGGTTAACATTACTGCTATTGAGTGCTGATTGGTTAACCTTACTGCTACTGAGTATTGATTTGTTGGCATTGCTGCTACTGGGTGCTGACTGGCTGGCAGGCTTATTTGCTCAGTGTAGAGATTCATGGTAAATGATGTCATAAATGCATATGAGGAACTGTCATAACAGAGGTAGGTTTTTTAAATATATATTTACAGTCCATGGTTGTGCATAGATTAAATTCTGAGATACATTAAAATCTGTATATTATAGCTGGGGTTTTCCATGTCTACTTAACATAAATAATGATTGCTTGAGATAACAGCAAAGAGTTAAAGTTTACAGGCTTTAGTGATGGGGCCCTACAGCATTCAGGTCTAAGTGTATGGGTAAGCCAAGCCGAAGCAAAACCTTTTGCTGAGCCTCGCATCTCTGCTGTCCTTCGGAGTTCTTACTTAGCCAGCAGTTATCACGATCAAAGGTGGGTCAACAGATCAACACAGACTGAACAAATGGAACATTAGCAAGGCTAGCACTACGTTACCATTACCATGGCGGAGATAATAGCTAACTGGAAAGTAATGTATACATTCACCACGCGTCATAAAACCAGCTTTACGACTGCCGGCTGCCTTCCTGAGACTGTTATGTTCTCTTTGAAGCCTCTCTCAGGAATTATGGCAGCGGGCAGACCTGCTGTTGGTGCTGCAGCAACAAAGGCTTTCAGACAACCGCAACGCCAGAGCACCACACCCACTGGAGTGTAGCGGTAGATACTGTTATTAACTCCGTGACAGGACACCCACTAGCATCAACTGAAACCGGCCTGGGTCACATTTACAGATCAGCTTTAAGTTGCCTGGAGGATGAGAGAAATACAGTCACTGGTTCATTAGCTAACTTGCTAACACCACCAAGGAGGAGGTGCACACAGGTACAGGGTATACTGGACGTACACGTGCACATATAAAGAAGTAGTGAGGTGATAGTAGTGAGTGAGTCACTTTCCAGGTGTGTCTTCAGCTAATAGCTTGTATGACCCTGAAGAGATCCACCTGTATTAGCATCACAACCCCAACAGCAGCCTGTAAGTAGCAGCCATGCTGTCTGATTGTATCCGCAGATCATCTTAAACCAATAGTTCCATAGTGAGGAACAGCTTTAATCTACTGTGTGTTGATGTCCAGATGGAAAGTTTACTCAAATTGAGTAGCTAGTATAGCTAACGTTAGCTACTAGCTAGCACTATGTAACTAGCACAGCTAACTTAGTTATATTAAGGCGGAAATTATTTACACAAAGACTCGCTTCATTTAGTCTATTTTGCGTCTGTGTGGTTAAACAAGCTCACACACGTTCCATGTAGAACATCAGAGGAGCATTTCAAATATTGGAGAAATGTTTTTGTAGCACTTTTAGTTAAAATAATGGCATATATAAGGCCTTATAATGCCAGGCGTAAGCTTCTAGATTTATTAACTAAGACTTTTTGAAGTATTAAGTATGATCATTACATCTGAGTGTTAATAAAGGATGTACAAGAAGACCTGGGCAGGTCAGTGCTAATACCATTACTACCGTTATCTACTGGCTTATAAGCTCACCAGAGTCATGTGAAATACACCCCATAGCATGTAACACCTTCACCAGCACCAATAACAGCTGGGACTGGATTGGGCATGTACTGGACAAGGTTCTGGATGTAGCCACATCAATGTTCAGACACTCACATCAGAGAATTGGTCATTTGGTCCAGATTTGGTGGAAGCCTTCCCTGGCATATACTGGTTGTTCCAGGTAGTTCCTACAGATTTCCGAGATGATCAAATTTGGAGATTTTGTGGGCCAGTCCAGATGTGTGAATGCTTCTCAATGTTCATCATACCAATCAGTCACATTTGCAGCTCTGTGAAAGTGCCATCTTGGAATAGGAATGTTGTGCTCCTCGGTAAGATGATGAGCACAGGGCAGAACCTGGTTGTCCAGCAGCTCGATGTAATGAAACGCCTTTAAAGCCCCCAGCAGTTACTTCGAGTCCAGGAGGCTTATGAAACAGCTGTCAGCGCTGCTAGCAATCTAGGTCTGAACATAAAGAAGCTCTATCACACACGTGTTCATCTGGAGGTACGCCGGGGTCTGCTGTCACACAGATGATATACCACAGTGCATTACAGCACGCATGTTTACAGTGCAGTTATAAACAGGTGTTCTAATGCATTATGAAACCTTACATTAGGAAACTACACCGTCTGCCTGAAAGCCGTCCTCGTTGCTGTAGCAGCCAGTGGTCTCTCAGTGACCACAGAAAGAGCTGGTGGAGTGAAGTGGTCTCTCCCAGGCTCTGGAATGTGTGTTATCTCAGCGTTGGTGGGCTGTGGAATGCTTTTAGATCCAGGACCCCTTTAACAGGGCTCTACTCCACAAACTCACTTCAGCACTCAGTAACTGACTGATGGAGGTGCAGACGGGCAGGTGTTTACTGAGCAACACAGTCTGGAGAAGCTCTGATACCGATCAACACCCTGAACACTGACTGATACCAACACCGACCCAAACGGTTCACACAGAACTCACTACTACTGTCACTGCTGGACCGTTTCATAGCTCATTAATACACATCATACTGTCCAATATCTCTCCCTCTTACTCTCTCCCCTCTCTCTCTCTCTCTCTCTCTCTCTCTCTCTCTCCCTCTCTCCCTCTCTCTCCCTCTCTCTCTCTCTCTCCCTCTCTCTCTCTCCTCCCTGCTCTCTCTCTCTAATCTCCCCCCCCACCCCCCCACCTCTCTCTCACCCTCCACCACAACACACACACATACACACACATCCCTCTCTCTCTCTCCTTCTCTCTCTCTTTCCTCCCTCTCCCCCTCACCCTCTCTATTCCTCTCTCTCCCATCTCCTTTCTCTCCCTCCTCTCTCTCTCACCCCCCTTCTCTCTCTCTCTCACACACACACGGTTCACACAGAACTCATTACTACTGTCACTGCTGGACGGCTTTCATAGCTTATTAATAAACATCATACTGTCCAATATCTCCCTCTCACTCTCTCCCCTCACTCTCTCTCTCTCTCTCTCTCTCTCTCTCTCTCTCTCGCTCTCTCTCTCTCTCTCTCTCTCTCTCTCTCTCTCCCTCTCTCTCTCTCTCTCCCCCCCACCTCTCTCTCACACACACACACACATACACACATTCCCTCTCTCTCTCCCCCTCTCTCCCTTACTCTCTCTCCCTCTCTCCCTCACTCTCTCTCTCCCTCTCTCCCTCACTCTCTCTCCCTCTCTCCCTCACTCTCTCTCTCCCTCTCTCCCTCACTCACTCTCTCTCTCCCTCTCTCTCCCCCTCTGTCACTCACTCTCTCTCTCCTTCTCTCCCCCTCTCTCTCTCTCTCTCTCTCTCTCAAACACACACACACTCTCCCTCTCTCTCCCTCTCCCTCACTCTCTCTCCCTCTTTCCCTCTCTCTCTCTCTCTCTCTCTCTCTCTCTCTCTCTCTCTCTCCATCTCTCCCTCTCTCCCTCACTCTCTCTCTCCCTCTCTCTCCCTCTCTCTCTCTCTCTCTCTCTCTCTCTCTCTCTCTCTCTCTTGGTCCCCCCCCCCTCTCTCTCTGTCTCTCTCTCTCTATCCCTCTCCCTCTCTCTCTCTCTCTCACACACACACACACACACACACACACACACACACCCTCTCTCTCTCTCTCTCCCACACTCCCCCCCCCTCTCTCTCCCTCTCCCTCTCTCTCCTTTCTGGGACTGAAGCAGGTGTGCACCACAAATCATCTTCCTTCCACAGGTCCAGTACAAAAACACTGATATATGGACAGAGAGAGAGAAAAAGAGATAGAGAAAGATGGTGAGATAGAGAAAGAGGGTGATAGAGAGACTAAAAGAAAGGGTAAGAGAAACTGAGAGAGAGAGGATGAGATAGAGAGAGAGGGAGAGAGAGGCAGAGAGAGAGACTAAAAGAAAGGGTGAGAGAAGCTGAGAGAGAGAGAGAGAGAGAGAGAGAGAGAGAGAGACATTGAGTGATGACAGGCTGTGTAAACATATTTAGAGTGCTGAGAGAGAGAATGGATGTGTGTGTGTGTGTGTGTGCTGATAGATGGTCCTCTCGGGGGTGGGGAGGTAGGCGGGGCAGGTGAGGGGGCTACACACTTCACAGTGCACTTATTTATTTACCTCACATGATTAATTTAAAACAGACTGTATCAGCTGCTTAAGCCACATATGGACTCGAGGGAGTATGGAAACACTGTTTACACAATTCCATATCACATATAAACATATACAACGAGAAGAAGAAATGTTTCATTTATTTCTGAAGCATTTCAGCCTAAAAAGTTAGCAGAGTTAGCGTTAGCATATCACTCCAGGAGCTGACCCAGCACTACAGAATGAAACTAACCCCTGAAATAAAATTAGGATTAGGAATTAAACTTCATTGGCTGAAATGGAACTGAGGGAAAAGCTGATTACCATCTCCAGAAATCCACGAGTCCAGGTGTTAAGAACAGAAGTGCACAGGTCAGAACGACTCTGCGATTTAGGCCCATAGTTCTGACCTCAATCCTGTGGCTCCACCTAGTGGCTGTAGTGTGTCATCACCACCTCTGGCTGAACCAAAACCACATACTGTGATATTACAGGTGCTGTGAATGGACTTACATATGGCACACTCCTCAGTACCAGGTATGAGGCTTTGGATGACGCAGGGTTACAGCACCTACCCACACTCTTAATGGTGAATGTTAAGTGATGGATGTATTGTGTTTGTGCTATTTGAACATGTTGAGTAATTAAATCTGATATTAGTGTTAAATCTGAAAACCCTGCCTGCGAATTCATGTCTACAACACATGGTGGTTTAAATCCACCCTGGTGGTCTTGCTGCTCGATCCAGCCTGGCTAGGAAAGAGTACCTTTCTGAATCTCAGTGATTACGACACCAGTAAGCCTCCACTCTGAATTTCACTCAGGGCATGACAATGATTCTGTTTTGATGGTAACACCAACCATGCGGTGTCACGTATCACATATGTCCTTTCTTGAACTGCTGTGCAGCCCTGTTAGCCAATCCCACAGTCCACTGCTCCCAGCTGTCTGCGTCAGCACACATTTCTGGCATTGTTAACGTTCTTACACAACAGTGAGGTGGAGGTGGAATCGATTAACATCTTCATCTGTGTGCAGGGACCAGGCGTCTATGTCTACACGGGCTGTACGCAGATCATCAGGCAGAGAAGCTCCACTGTTGAGGACAGACGTGAGCTGGAGGCTATGGAACCAGCCTTGTGAGTGAAGATTGCTGGTTCGATGCCCTGAACCAATAGGACATGACTGAACTGCCCTAGAGCAAGGCACCTTACCCCCATCGGCTCTGGGTGCTGTGGATAGGGTTGGGGAGGTTCGCTCACTGCCCCCTGTGTGGGGGAGTGTGTATGTCCTTGGGTTAAATGAGATGGATGAATTTCTGGGAGTTCTCTCCCTTGCTTTACAAGCTTCAGATGGTCAACA
>JAMWET010002130.1:140000-165000 GCA_024036415.1 Prochilodus magdalenae
CGTAATTCAACAGCACTATCCTGCTTTCAGGAGCTCGGGTGGACACTGCCATGTGTCCTGCAGAGCGCCCCGATACTCTGTCCATCCTGGCGCGAGACCAGCGGCTTGATGTGTCCAGGCTGGACCTGCGGATTGGCCGAATCCTCGCAGTCCGAAAACACCCAGACTCAGAATCTCTATATGTACAAGAAGTGGACCTAGGAGAGCCCACACTCAGGACAGTGGTTAGCGGACTGGCCAATCATATGGCTCCAGAGCAGGTAGGAGCCATGGCAACTATGATTAGCTTCTTGAACTCTGGACTTACTATTCAGTAGGATCAATATTACAAATGATTTAGTATCTACTATAAATAATCAACAACTACTATGAAGTACTCAGTACCCACTATACATTATTTAGTATCCACTATAAAGTATTCAGCTTCTGCTATAAAATTATTCAGTACCTATTTGAGTTATATAGCATCTACTATGAATTATTTAGCATTATTTAACAGTCCACTATTTTATACAGTATCTAATATGAATTATTCAGTGACTTCTATGAACTATTCAGTAAATTCTTCTATTTATTATTTTCTATATGCACTCAGCACACAGTAAGTGAAAAGAAGAAAAACAGGCGATTTTCACAATAGGTCAAACAATAAACAATAGCTATTAAACCTTAACAAGTAACATCTGATGAAGTGTCTGAGGAATGCTGACTGATGGAGAAGGCTACCTTTAAGGAGTAGTGTACCTGAGGTGTAATGGTATAGATAATTGCTCTGTTAATTTCAGTTTTACATTAATAATTCACTATAATTATGATAATAGTAATGCTAAATTAATATTAAAGAATTTAAAAACCCTTTAGTAGAGTATTTTACTTTTTTCCATTAGTACAGATAGGCTTGGGTATCTCATTGGTAAAGTATTGGCTAGTAAAGTCACGCCATAAATTTAGTTTATAGTTTGAGATATGTAATTAGTCGTTTGTTTATTTTATGTGTGGATATGTTATATGCATATTTTATAAAAGCCATGATTTACTTGAGGCTTTGCTTACTGTGATTTTACTCCTGTTACTATATATATATATATATATATATATATATATATATATATATATATATATATATATATATATATGGAAATATCGCTGTAGTGATATAGATTATAAGCAGAGGTGTTGATGATATAGATTATAAGCGGAGGTGTTGATGATATAGATTATAAGCGGAGGTGTTGATGATATAGATTATAAACAGAGGTGTTGATGATATAGATTATAAACAGAGGTGTTGAGGATATAGATTATAAGCGGAGGTGTTGATGATATAGATTATAAGCGGAGGTGTTGATGATATAGATTATAAGCAGAGGTGTTGATGATATAGATTATAAACAGAGGTGTTGATGATATAGATTGTAAGCAGAGGTGTTGATGATATAGATTATAAACAGAGGTGTTGATGATATAGATTATAAGCAGAGGTGTTGATGATATAGATTATAAGCAGAGGTGTTGATGATATAGATTATAAGCAGAGGTGTTGATGATATAGATTATAAGAAGAGGTGTTGATGATATAGGTTATAAGCAGAGGTGTTGATGATATAGATTATAAGCAGAGGTGTTGATGATATAGATTATAAGCAGAGGTGTTGATGATATAGATTGTAAGCAGAGGTGTTGATGATATAGATTATAAGCAGAGGTGTTGATGATATAGATTGTAAGCAGAGGTGTTGATGATATAGATTATAAGCAGAGGTGTTGATGATATAGATTATAAGCGGAGGTGTTGATGATATAGATTATAAGCGGAGGTGTTGATGATATAGATTATAAACGGAGGTGTTGATGATATAGATTATAAACGGAGGTGTTGAGGATATAGATTATAAGCGGAGGTGTTGATGATATAGATTATAAGCGGAGGTGTTGATGATATAGATTATAAGCAGAGGTGTTGATGATATAGATTATAAGCAGAGGTGTTGATGATATAGATTATAAGCAGAGGTGTTGATGATATAGATTGTAAGCAGAGGTGTTGATGATATAGATTATAAGCAGAGGTGTTGATGATATAGATTATAAGCAGAGGTGTTGATGATATAGATTGTAAGCAGAGGTGTTGATGATATAGATTATAAGAAGAGGTGTTGATGATATAGGTTATAAGCAGAGGTGTTGATGATATAGATTATAAGCAGAGGTGTTGATGATATAGATTATAAGCAGAGGTGTTGATGATATAGATTGTAAGCAGAGGTGTTGATGATATAGATTATAAGCAGAGGTGTTGATGATATAGATTATAAGCAGAGGTGTTGATGATATAGATTATAAGCAGAGGTGTTGATGATATAGATTGTAAGCAGAGGTGTTGATGATATAGATTGTAAGCAGAGGTGTTAATGATATAGATTATAAGCAGAGGTGTTAATGATATAGATTATAAGCAGAGGTGTTGATGATATAGATAATAAGCAGAGGTGTTGATGATATAGATTGTAAGCAGAGGTGTTGATGATATAGATTGTAAGAAGAGGTGTTGATGATATAGATTGTAAGCAGAGGTGTTGATGATATAGATTATAAAGCGATGGTCAGATTTCTGAGATGTTGTGCAGTGGACTCTCACTGCCCCCACCCTGCCTTAGCACTCAGGTTTATTTTGGGCTGCATGTTCACCGTTTATAGCTTCTTGAGGAGTGTGTGCGTGCATGCTTTCCCTTCAGCTGTTCCAGAACGTGTGTCTTAAGCAGCAGCTGCTAGTTCTCCTCCGAGCCCTTTAAGAGTGCATGTGTGCATGTCATTAAAGGCCATGGTTCTCCAGTAACAGTCAGAAATCTCTCTCCCTTCCTTTCACTCTGTTCTACTAGGACACGTGTGCTAATAAGAGAGCACTCCATTGTTTACTGAGCCGCCAGTAGCATATATGGCATTACAGTAGATACTAATTTGATTTGGGAAGAAACCCTGTTGCCTAGCAATGCATTTATAATAGAAGTATAGAATAAAGATTCGGAAGTGTCCTTACAAGTGCGCCTATAAAAATGAAAATGATTTCATTTTTACACAGATAATAAACTCATAAAATATGAAATACCAAATATGAATTGGTTTGAAACTCACAACATAAACCAATAGGCAGTTACTGAATCCCGTCAAAACTATATTCAGCAGTCAAATATATTTTCAGTTAAGCTGTACAAACGTCAATTTCACTCCACAGAGATGGGACTTGTCCTTTGGGGGAAAGAATTTGTGGGTAATCATTACCTGTATAGCGGTGTGGGTGAAGCTTCCACAGGCTCTACTTGATCACCATGGATGTCAGAAAATCTAAGGAAAAGCAAAAGTGACTGAGTGACTAATTCTAGGTGACTAATTTTGTTTTAGAAATTTAAGAAATGAAAACAGTTTAATAGACATTGGCTATATCACTACACATTATATCCGACGTGTTAATCATGTAGTATGAGGCTGAAACAAAGAAGCGATGAAGCATTTTTTAAAAAATGCAAATGAACAGATTACTTACATCTAGAATACATTTATTTTACAGGTTGGTCAGACAGATTTGGCCTGAAGTCACATTCATACACCCTTTCTGGCCCTCCCACCAGAGCAACCCCCATTGCATCACCATCCACATTGTTTTTCATTGTCCAGACGGCTCCTCCCATTCACCCTTCCAGTGGCATTGTGGGACAGCAGTCAAAATAAGTGTAAAGCATCTCTGATGTGTATGACCTTGGAACCCTCAGACAGCATTGCATGAGAAACTGTCATGCTACTGTGTTAAATATAGCCATGTGGGCTCAGGAATACTTTGGGTGGGATGGGGTAAGGAAATATAGATATTGACGCTGGAGTATGTTACAATAATATTAGTTTTTTTAAACACTATCAATTCACTGATTTTTAATGAACTGGTTTAAATTTTGTTTACTGTTATTAATCCTGAGGGCAGCTGAAGCATTGTAATGCACTGTAATGACAGTGGTTCATTTTGACCACTAGATGGCACTGTTGTAATCTGTCTTCAGTAGACCACTTCACTCCATCATGAACCAGTAGTGTGAGGCTGCATGGCTGATGTTAGCATTAGCATACCTATGCAAATGGTGATGTTTTTAAAACTATGAGAGTTTTCTACATTACTAAACTACTTACAACGTTCAAATACTAAAGTCATACTGATTTAATTAACTAAGAATGAGCTAAATTTTACAGTAAATTTGTATTTCATAGAAGTAATCATGCCTCCTCTGAAGACTTAGTAGGCTCAGATGGTTCCCCTGTTTATTATGGTAGAATATGCAGTAATCCTGTTTTGTGAAAGGTAGCAAGGTCATGGAAGGTGGTGGTCATGGTTGGGTTTAGGTTTAGGACTAGGGCTATTTTGGTACAGTATTACTGGAATCAGTGTACCTCATATGAATTTTGTGTATGTAGTTACAGGATAGTCTGGCTGTACTCCTGTGTAACGTAAAGCCAGTGAAAGTGCGTGGGGTCCAGTCTCAAGCCCGGCTGGTGTGCGCCGTCAACCAAGACAAGATGGAACCTTTAGACCCCCCTGCCGGAGCACAGCCCGGAGACAGGGTCACCTTCCAGAACTACCCAGGTGAAAAATATATATATACGACTGAACTTTATTTCAGGTTAAGGTCAATATGTAGACTCCTGTGTAAAAAGAAGGTCAAGCCCTTTATGACAAACATAAATCTGGATTCTGACCAGCCAAAACCATCAGCAAAAATGCCTCTTGGTACTTTTTTTGTCATAGAACTGTACAGGGGAAAAAAATCTAATTATTATTTTGTTAATTCTCTGCTGAGTTTAACCTATTATGGGGGAAACTGACATACACTGGCCATATTTTCACCCTTTCGCCCAATATAAATTTAACAAATGAACATTCAAATGTGCAGAAGTTGTGTTTTCACTGTCGTTGATTTCAGTGCTATTGTAAGACCTCAGAGAACACTCTGGGTGTCATACTACTGGGTTAAATAAAGTCCCACGGGCTCAGGAGTACTTAAGGAAATCATGGACTCTGAGCACAAAGACAATGGAAATGTGTGCTGTGGTCAGAGGAGTTCATGCTTCAGATAAGTTCAGAACACATACATAAAAAGGACCAAAAGGACCGACCAGACTTTTATCAGCAAAAGCTGCAGAACACAACAGCTTTCCTTGTCCTGGGGACATCAAAGCCCCCAGCATGGGTGTCCTGCATAGGTATGAAGGTGCCACTGACATGGAGGTACATACTGGTTGGTGCGGCTCAGCGGTTAACACCACTACCCAGCAGAGAGCTACCACCCCAGGTGGGAGACGGGGGTTCAAATCCCAGTCTAGGAAGTAGTCCTTGGGCAAGACTCCTGACACTGCCCTGGCCTTCCTGTAAGATGTATAACCTTGTAAGTAGCTCTGGATAAGAGTGCCAGCTAAATGCCTAAAATGTAAATGTAAACTTTAAAGATGTCCAACAGAATTTCCAGGGACGTCCAAGTGTATTCCAAAAGCACAATGCCAGGTCTCATTCTGCATGTGCTACAACCGTGCGGCTTCATAGACACACAGTGTTGTGCTACGGGCCTGCCTGCAGTCCAGATCTGCCTCCTATTTAAAATTTGTGGCACATTATGAAGATTAGAATCACTACAGATTGACTACAGGCTGTTCCAACCTTTTTTCTGTCCCAAAGGTTTTAGGCATCAAATCCTAAATTTGTTCACATTTCTGAAACACACTAGAGTTGGTCAGTAAAGACTTTTTTCATGTACTGGTCAGTGAAATTAATATTTCAGTTGAGTTGTTTTTTAATGACGTACAGTGGATCATAACGAAGTGCTACTGCTCTGCTCTGCAGGTGAGGCAAAATGTGAGTTGAATCCAAAGCAGCGAATTTGGGAACGTCTACTCCCCGACCTGAGCACGGATGCCAAGGGCGTGGCCAACTACAAGGGCGTGGCATTTGAAGTGAGGGGGAAAGGCCTCTGCCGAGCCCCTACCATCAGCAACGGAGGCATCAAGTAAAAGGACAAAAATTCTTCCCATGGGCATCAGCATCCACTCCCAGCGCTTCTCCACCCAACATGACGAATCCAGCTTGATCATCCACTGCTGAGTTCTGAAATGTTCCACAACTGTACAGTTCAACAAGAACCATGATAAATAACTCAGTACATTTTTCACAAATTTTATGGAATTCTTGTATTTAAAATTTTAAATAATTGATAAAAAGTCGATGAAGGCATATGTGTGTGTTAATTTGTTGCTGGAATGTTGACTTTATTAAAAAAGGATAAAACTTTCTTAATTTTAACAGATGTTAATGTAACTGTTTTTGTATTTCAGGAAAATTTTGGACCACTCCATCATAAATGTTCATACAGAATAAGGATGGCTGATATTTTCACATGATAATACATAAATAAGAAAGTTTTTTTATTACAGTAGTAAGTATTTGGTTATTTACTCTGAACACACTAAAGCCAAAGTAAGATCACCAGACAAAACATTAGTCCCGCTGTGTGTTTAAGAGGATAATAACTTCAGGCTCCTGCAGGTGCCACTGCACGAGGGGCTATAAATCCCTGCGGGGTGTGAGTGACAGGATCCATAGATTGGGAAGAGGTGCTACAGTGCAGGGAATGTCTCGTTTCATGTGTGGAAAATGGCTCCAGAGCAGATGATAATGATTGGCAGTAAAAAATCTCCCACTGCATGTGGGCGTGGCCAAAGCGCATGTGTGTGACTGGAAGTAACCTGAATCTGGGCAAGGTGTATGGAAGAGTACGGTCATACATGGTCACACCAGCAGTCAGGACTCAAATACCAGTCGCAGAATATACTAAGGGAATAGGGGCCTGCCTCGGAACTATTTACCAGGGAAAACCCTCCACCTAATCTGGACCAGCTGAGAAGTTTCTAATTATTTGATCAGTGAGAATGTCTGAACAACTATTGATTGGTAAATGCATAACTGACACAAACATGTCCAGCTTACAGTACATAAACCCCAGTTATCTCTTTTGGCCTCTTACTCTTTCATGCACACACACAGGGACTCGCTTTTCATTAGCTTATATATGTGAAGCTCATCTTTAAGTGCTCATAGACATTCACTGAACAACGGACAGAGTAAAACCAAAACAACTGTTAGTACACAGAATCATATAGTCTCCCACTGTATGTGTGTGTGCGCGCGCGCATGTGTTGTCCACTGTTCATAACCTCCTCTGTGGGCTCTTTCCAATGCTGTAAGACAGAGCACAGGACAGAATACATGAACACACTTATCACAGTCAGCTTTACTCAATATACACACCATCGCAGAATATAAATAAGCTACATAGGTGCAGAAAATATAAAACCTTGAGAGGAACTTTGTGGCCTTCCATCAGAGAAGGCCTTATTATTTAATCACCAAGTGAAAGAGGATTAGGTTGGACACAAACAAGACCTGTGCTTTCAGTCACATAAACAAACAACACATCTCTTTTTGCCTCCTTCTCTCACATGCACGTGCACCCACACCCACTAACATTTATTCTATATTATTATTTAAGTGATATGTTTTGTTGTTTTGCAAAAGAGAGAGAGAGAGAGAGAGAGAGAGAGAGAAACATACTGTAGTTTCTCCAGTTCACAGTGTGGATCCCTGAGTAGATCAGAAAGCTCCTTCATTCCGGAATCTCCTAGTTCATTCCGGTTCAGATTTAGCTCTCTCAGGTGTGATGCGTTTGATTTCAGAGCTTTGACGAGAGCAGCACAGCCTTTATCTGTAATACTGCAGCATTCCAATCTGCAGAGAGAAGGAGAACAGGCTTAAAAGCACAGCATACCACTTTGTAACATTATTATAATAATAATTATTATTATTATTATTAGCTGTAATGAGTAAATAATACATCTATCCTCACACTAAAACACTCAATGACACAACAAAAAACAAACATGTAAATTAAAAATGTTATTTATTACTCATTCAAATAACATATATAGTTAGTGAAAGTGTGTATGAGTGTGTGTGTGTGTGTGTGTGTGTTACTCACTGTAGTTTCTCCAGTTTACAAAGTGGATCCTTCAGTAGATCAGAAAGCTCCTTCAATCCTGAATCTCCTAGCTTATTCCAGTTCAGATCCAGCTCCCACAGGTGTAATGGGTTTGATTTCAGAGCTTTAACTAGAGCAGCACAAGCTCCTCTCAATCCTGCAATTCCTCCTGCAGAGAGAAGCAATTTCTCACAGTTCAGAAATTCACCTGCCACAGGATTCAAGAGGGTTTGATTTTAGAGCTTTAACTATATATACACACAACCACACACGTAATATTGCACACACACATCCTGCAGAGACAAGGAGACACACATGCTAACTATTCCATTACCGCTTACAACCTCAATAGTGGACTATCTGCAACCCCTATCATGTACATACTAAGGGTTTCCAGATGTAATATGATTAACTCACTGTAGAATCTCCAGTTTACAGTGTGGATCCATCAGTAGATCAGACAGCTCCTTCATTACTGACTCTCCTGGATTATTATTGTTCAGGTTCAGCTGTCTCAGGTGTGATGAGGGTTTTGCTTTTAGAGCTTTAAACAGAGCAGCACAGCCTTCCTCTGCAATACAGCAGCCGGACAGACTGCAGACAGAAGAAGAAAGCTCAGTTTAGACCTTAATGTGTGTACGCACACACACAGGGAGCTGACACCAGAGTACCACTTGGGCTTAGCTCAGACTGCCCACATAAACCCAATCTTTCAGGCGGCACACAGATGTATTTAACTGCTTTAAAATTATAACAGACTCAAAAAAGGCACATCATAACTTTAAAGTCTTTTCCTCTTCAGAGCATTTTCTGGATCACCAGGGAGCCTTACACTATGGTGCAAATGCACATGTAAGTGTAATCAGATACAGGTGTTTACATTACTAATATTCTTCTCATTAACATATTATTTACATATGTTTAATAGATTTTTACTTCTCCTTCTATTTATTGAAAAGAAACTAAATGTAATGGCTCTATTTACACTATTTCGATTAAGGTGCCTATATGGCTGTAAAAAGAGAATACTATTTGATTAGTAATGTAATACCTATACCATTCATATTCTCCATCTCTCTCTCACATACATGAACACAAAAGCACTGTTACTAAACCATACTGACAATAAAAAGAGACAAACAACATCAGTAACTCACTGTAGTTTCACCAGTTTACAGTATGGATCTTTGAGTAGTTCAGACAGCTCCTTTACTCCTGACTGTCCTGGTTTATTGGCACTCAGATCCAGCTCTCTCAGGTATGAGGGGTTTGATTTTAAAGCTCTGATCAAATCAACAAAGCCTTCCTCTGTAAGACCACAGAATTCCAATCTGCAGAGGGGAGAAAAACAAATTTCCACACACAAGGTTTTACCAGAAACGCCGGAAGACTGGGCTCAGGGTGTTGTGGTTAGCTAACTGTACTCAGGGTCACAGAACTGTTTGGTGAAGTGATACATATTTCTCTGCTGACTGGTTCTTTATGTATGCCACTGTATCATACTGCATTATTTCAAATGCAAAAGCAATGTATGTATGAGTTCACTCACATAGAAGCAGTGCATTATAAAAAAATTGGTACTGAATAAAAGCTATGGTGATTTAACCCTGATTTCTGCTTGCTAAATAATGCTGCTAACCAGAAAAGAGTATTCGCTAATTAGCATTAACTTACCTTGGATGCTGCAAGCTCTACTCACCACAGAACATTCAATACTGACACAAAATTAAATTTCCAATTCCAAAAAGTTATGTAAATATTGTTATGTGTACATTGAAAATAAAAGTTGAAAAAAAAAACGCTTTTGCATATATTTACAATAATGAACGGTTCCCAGATGTAATGTAAGGGACTCACTCTAATATCTCCAGTTTACAGTATGCATCCTCCACTAGATCTGTGAGCTTCTTCACTCCTGACTCCCCTGGATAATTGTAGTTTAGACTCAGCACTCTGAGGTGTGAGGGGTTTGATTTCAGAGCTTCAATGAGATCAGCACAGCCTTCCTCTAAAATCCTGCAGCTCTTTAGCCTTCAGAAAGAAGAAAACTCCTCACACTTACAGCTCCACACCCCATGACAGTAAGTGTAACTTAGTGTGTTCACCAAGTGTGTTCCTTAAACCTCTCCTCAATTAAAGACGCTGTTTACAGTTACCATCCAATACAGAGTGTTTCTAAACCATCACTAAATTATATCAAGTGAGCTAATGAAATATAACTAACCCAAATAGTGGATGGAGTGTGCTAAGAAGTCAGTAACCAAATTTGAATTAAAATACCAGTAACAAGGGACAAAGGATTAGAAGGTCAGAGAAGATTTACAACACATTCAGATCAGGTAAATATCATCATACAGGTGGTAGTGGTTTAGCAAATTCTTGTAAGAACTTGTTTATGATTATGGAAGTCAAACTGACATTAAAACACAGGCGTTTCTACACACAAAAACACATTACGGAAAATAAAAGATCTGAGGATTTCCATCTATAATGAGTAACTCACTGTAGTCTCTTTAGTTGGCAGTGTGGATCTTTCAGAAGATCAGAAAGCTGACTCACTCCTAATTGTCCTGGTTTATTGTGGCTCAGAGTCAGTTCTTTTAGATTTGTGGGGTTTGATTTCAGAGCTTTAATCAGGTCTGCCCAGCCTTCTCCTTTAATACTGCAGTAGTTAAGACTGGAGAAAGAAAAACACACACACACACGCACGCACACACACACACACGCACGTACACCACAATACAAAGAGCAAAGGTCAGGTAACAGCAAAACCATGTCACTTTAATTATTTTTACTTGACATTAGCACATTCTTTAGGTACTCAGCTTTTACAAATTTACACTCAGAATACACTCATTAGCCCATGCTAATGGACAGTCACAGCATATTCTGAAATTTCAGCCACAATTACAATGTTTACTCACCTTTAGACTTTACCTGTTTGGGCTGCCCAGGTATATTAACAACCAGCATTAAAATGTTCTCTTTTAAATTACACATTTTTCTTACCAATTCAAGAAAGTACTGCTGTCCCCAATCAACTAACTTGTGGGCAATTTCCCCTTGTTTTAGATGTCCCATATGCTATTGCGAGAAGGACCTACTGATAACTGCATGTTCTGTGGTGTTATATTGAAGATGGACATGTTGGATATTTAACAAGCACAGTTCAGTAACTTTTCATGGTGTAATTATTCTCTGACTTCGTTAGTAATTTCAAATTTTATGAAAGAAACTGGCACACTGTGCAGGTCTGACACCGATATCTGTGAAGATTTAACATAAATCAAAACATCGTCTACTTTTGAAATTATATAATTTTTTTTTTTTTTACTTTTAATACTTTTCACTTTCAAGAAATTAAAAGTAAAAACTAAAACTACATTATGGACCATAACATTAAGTTATCCAGCTATCTAGCTCAACTTAAGAAATGCAACAGGACTATAGCTAGTCTACAGCAAATAGCTAGTCTACTTTCAATAAAGATTACTTGGTAGTCTATTGATTTCTACTGCACATAGAAGGCAGTTCTTACACATAAAAGAACCTGTCTGTAATCTTTTAGAGTGGTCTCATACAACTGAAAGTAACTGAAAGTAACTGAAAGTAAAAGAGGTGAGAGTAAAATGCACAACTCACTCTAGTACCTCCAGTTTACAGCGTGGATCCCCCAGTAGATCAGAGAGCTCCTTCACTCCTGATGGTCCTGGATAATTGTTGTTCAGATTCAGCTCTCTCAAGCGTGAGGGGTTTAATTTCAGAGCCTTAAACAAAGCAACACAGCCTGCCTCTGTAATCTTGCCGTTAGACAGCCTGCAGAGAAAAGACGAATCACCTCCCAGCTCAGCAAACACACAGAGCACTTCACACCCAAAATATCTCTGAGATGCAGAGCCAACTGGCTGGCAAGCTAATACTGCTGATTTCAATCAACTCTTACCACCATGTTCATTCATATGCATGTGCACTGTAACCATTACAGTGCAACAGATTCCAATCAGAGTATCAGGTAATGGAACAGAGAGTTGTGTAAAACTAGGTCACAAAAAGGAGATATATTTCTTTGATGCCAATGAAGAAGAATCAAGACAAGCCGTATGTTGTTTATTTAGATGTTTATGTTCAGGTGTCTTATGTTCATTTATATATTACCAATAGATTAAAAGTCAAACTCTATACCATACTATACCAAATGTGACAGTATTCCTAAATAAAAAGAAATGTAATTCACACTCAATAAACAAATATCCGAATAGCCAAATATTTGTTTCTAGTCCTACAAATTACAATGTTTGCCATATCCATTTACTGGGTAGCTATTGTTTAAATCTAGCATTAACTAATGAAATATAATTTTTACTCAAAAATAGTGGAATTTTACTCACTATTATACATACATAAAGCTATTTATCATGTTTAATATAACATTAAACTCCCTTTATACTGGCTAGGTAACCATGATGCAGATTCAAAATTACATGTCAATTTAGATTTTTGCATCCAAGTGCAATATCAAAATGCAGTAAAACCAACATGGGTTTTGTGGTTTCCAGATGCAATGAGTATCTCACCCGAGCTTCCCAAGTTTACACTGCGGATTCTCCAGTAGATCAGAAAGCTTCCTCGCTCCTGATTCTCCTGGTTTATTCCAGTTCAGATTCAGCACTCTCAGGTGTGAGGGGTTTGACTTTAGAGCATTAAACAGAGCAGCACAGCCCTCTTCTGTAATCTTGCAGTTAAACAGCCTACAGAGTGATGAAGAAAAAGTCTTCACCCTTACAGCTCAACACACGCACATATTCACACACACAAAGCTGGGCACAACATAACGGTCAAATGGGCTTTGCTTGAGTTTACTATTATACTAAATAATAAAAATGTATTGTGAAAGAAAATACCAGTATCTACTCCACATTAGCATGGGGGAGGTGCAGTTAAAAACAGATATCATGCATCAAACCTCTCTCTTCTCTGCATGTGTTCCTTTTAGATATTAGATCTTGATCTTGAATATGTAGAGACAGCAAATCAGTAACTCACTGTAGGATCTCCAGTTTACACTGTGGATCCTTAAGTAGATCAGACAGCTCCTCCATTGCGGATTCTCCTAGTTTATTCCAGCTCAGATCCAGCCCGATCAGGTGTGATGGGTTTAATTTAAGAGCTTTAAGCAGATCAGCACAGCTTTCCTCTGTAATACTGCAGTTGCGCAGCCTGCATGGAAAAACCCAATTACAGCTCAACACACGCAGACTTCATTCTCACAATTAAACTGAGTACTGAAACTTACCGTCATGTGTGTTTACATAGATATCACAGACACCCTTATACTCAAATACCCACACATACAAACACTGAACGTATTCTGTATACCTTTTTATCTGTGTGGGACTGTAAGTCAATAACTTACTGTAGTGTCTCCAGTTTACAGTTTGGATCCTTCAGTAGGTCAGAGAGTTCCTTCACTCCTGTGTCTCCTGGTTTATTTTCACTCAGATTTAGCTCTCTCATGTGGGAGGGGTTTGATTTCAAAGCTTTAACTAGAGCTGCACAACCTTCATCTGTAATTTTGCAGTTAATAAGCCTGCGAAGAGAAAGAGAGATTGAGATATGCACCAGATGAGCTGACTTTACATCTGCAGCATGGTAAGAATGTGTAAAACATTGGACAGTGAGTGGACCCAGTGTTTAAAAACTTCAGATCACTTCTGTGTCTGATCCACTCACACCAGCACACACACACTAAGAAAAAGTGAATAACAAAGTATGTGGAGAAGAAGACTGCAGTCTGTAACTGCTGAACTACAAAGTGACAAACTATATGAAAACTATATGACACATAGAGCTGATAAAATGAACACTGAATTAAAACAAAAAACCTAAAAGCTCGTGTCTCAGCTTATAACAAGACAGAGTTCCAGTTATGTTTTACATCCTACGTTCCAATGGGAATGGCTTCTTATCTTCCAGGTGAGATTGAGGACAAGGGAGCCGAGAAATCTTCCCTCGATGTCACAGCACATTTATACCCCAGCATTTTACCCAAGTTATAGGAAGATAGACATGTCTCATATCCTAAGCTAAGATTTAGCTTATTACCCAAAAGGAGGTGTTTTTATCACATTATAATCAAGTGCAAATGATACATTTAGAGAACATGCTTTTAAAATAGGTGTATGGTACACATTCAGCACAGTGCCTTTCATCTTGAACATAAAAATAACGCAGTGTGACAAAGAAATGGTCTTACTTAAGTTTATCCAGTTTACAGTTCGGATTCTTCAGTCCTGCAGAGAGCTCCTGTGCTCCTGAATTGTGCAGTTTATTGTAACTCAAGTCTAGTTTTCTCAGACATGAGAGGTTTGAGCTGAGAGCTGAGGCCAGATCTTTACAGCTTTTCAGATTACAGCCACACAGCCTGGAAGAAATATAATGTGATCAGGGGACATTCCTGGAAATCAGGGAGAGAACACCAGGGTGTTATGTTTCTGACAATCACAACTGCTCTCCGTTTGTCTCTTAAGGCCACCTATCAGTGTTCAATTACCTTACAGCCTAAATAGATGTTAACTGGTTATTAAAGTTTGGCTAGCACCAATTAACAAAGACAACAATGCAGTTCGGAAATGCTGCTCAATGCCCTAATCTCTTATTTGCAGGCTGATAAACTAAAAACTATTTGAAAAACAGATCCAGAAACACTGCATGCATCTACGACTATAGAATTAGTGAAAAAGCAAAACATTTATGAAATACCCACACTGCTTTTCTGGAGGCTTTGACCACTGGCAGCAGTCTCAGAAGACATTCCTCTGATTTATCATATTTACTCAGGTCAAACTCATCCAGCTCATCTTCCGAATTCAGCAACACAAACACCAGAGCTGACCACTGAGCAGGAGAGAGATTAGCTCCACTTAGACAATCATAACCTCTGCTGCTCAGGTACATCTGTACTTCCTGCACTAGCGTATGATCGTTCAGTTCATTCAGACAGTGGAACAGGTTGATGGATTTCTCTGCAGAGGGATTCTCTCTGATCTTCTTCTTGATGTACTTGACTACTTGTTCTTTTCTGTAGGAGCTGGTTCCTGAATGTGGCAGTAGGCCTCGCAAGAGAGTTTGATTGGACTCCAGTGAGAGGCCCAGAAGGAAGCGGAGGAAAAGGTCCAGGTGTCCATTCTCACTCTTTAAAGCCTTGTCCACTGCACAGGTGAGGAAGTCAGACATTGTCTGTTTTTTTAAAGAGCCAAAGACAATAGTGTTCCTCTTTAAGAGTTTGTTTCTGTTGCCGGATATAAAGGTAAGAAAGGCATATAAAGCAGAGAGAAACTCCTGAACACTCAGATGAACAAAGCTGAACACTTTTCCCAGGTGCATTTCAAACTCCTTTCTAAAGATCTGGGTGCAGACTCCTGAGTACACTAACCCTTCTCTGACACCAATGCCACACTCTCTCAGGTCTTCCTCATAGAAGATCAGATTGCCATTTTCCAGCTGCTGGAAAGCCAGTTTTCCCAGTGCCAGGATAGTCTGTCTAGTCTGGTCATGATCAATGTCACTTCTTCCTCTGTATTTTTGACTGCTCTGTTTGATCTGGAAGTTCAGAAAGCATGAGAACATTTGAGTCAGAGTCCTGGGGATCTCTTCACTGTCTGCCTCTCTCAACATCTCCTCTAAAACAGTTGCCGCGATCCAGCAGAACACAGGTATGTGGCACATGATGTAGAGACTCCTTGAAGACTTCATGTGTGAAATGATCTTTTCAGCAAGGCTCTGATCGCTGATCCTCTTCCTGAAGTACTCCTCTTTCTGAAGGTCACTGAACCCTCGTATCTCTGTTACCTGGTTAATATACTGAAGGAGGATCTGATTCACTGCTGCTGGTCGAGTGGTTATCCAGAGAAGAGAAGAACTCAGCAGTTTCCCCCTTATGAGGTTTGTCAGCAGCACCTCTACAGATGCTGATTTAGTTACATCTGACAAAATCTCATTTCTCTCTAAGTCTAGTGGAGGCTTACATTCATCCAGACCATCAAGTATGAACATGACTGTGGTGCAGCCTATTAATTCTTTTAATGGAACTTGTTTGAATTTTGGAAAAAAGAGATAAAGAAGATCCACCAGGCTGAGCTTTTCCTCCTTTATCAAATTCAGCTCCCTAAAAGGAAGTGGAAATATGAAGGTGACGTCCTGGTTTGCTTCTTCTTCAACCCAGTCCAGGATGAACTTCTGAACAGAGACTGTTTTCCCAATTCCAGCGATTCCTCTTGTCAGGACTGCTCTGATGGGTTTGTCTTTTCCAGGTATGGGTTTGAAGATGTCATTGCATTGGATAGGTGTCTCTTGTTTTGATCGTCTCCTTGATGTTTCAATTTGTCTCACCTCATGCTCATTATTGACCTCTCCACTGCCACCTGCTGTGATGTAGAGTTCTGTGTAAATCTTATTCAGAAGTGTTGAGTTTCCATCATGTGACACTCCTTCGTTTATGCTTCCATATGTCTTCTTCAGTTCTGATTTGTGTGTTTCTTTACACATGGTGATATATTCTGATAAGCAGACACAGACAAAAGCAAAAAAAATATTTTAGTGTTTAAAAAAGTTAAGGTTAATTCCTATCAGACATGAGCACCCACATTTTGTCCTGAAAAAATAATATACCAATAAAATATAGTAATAATAACACAAAAGGAGACAAAAGCTTATTTTAAGTCAACAATGTTATACACAACAAGAAAATAAACAGGAAGAACGCAAAGAGAAAACTGACACAAGGAAATGAAATTAGTTTTCTATGAAAGGCAACAATGAATAAAGACAGAAATAAAAAGGGGTGGAGCTAGGGAGAGCAGAAGGCCAGACTGGACACTCATTTCAGTACCAGTTTTGATGTTCCTTGATCATCCTGCATCACTATTTTTTTCCACAGAGAATTTCACAGCGACATCTCACGGGCCATTTCATTCATTCATGAGTGCAAATTTATTAGAGTCCTCCAGTTAACACTCCTAGTGGAAGTACGTTACACTCCTTAGTAATCAATAACCAGTAGTAAGGGAAAGATGCCGGTAAAATGCGCTGTATGAGTTAATTCAGTTACTGCACTAGTGTTCTCAGGGACTATTTGACTCACTGGGTCTCAAAACAAGTCAAATATAAACAGTTCTAGAGCTTAACTAGAAAAGTGCATATCCTGAAGGAACGCAGGATGGTTGTGCAGTGTGTTAAGTAAGGAAAGAGGGATGAGTAAACGAGTGCAGGTCGGTATGACTGTGGATTAGTGTCTGGGGGCCTGCCTTTAGTGAGTACGTGAAGTTTGATGGCTCTCAGGCGAAAGAAAGTATTACTGCTTGGTTTGGGTTGAAAATGACTGGGACTCTATGGGAGGAACGTGGGATAAATAAATGACAGATAGACGAGTGCAGGTCAGTATGGCTGTGGATCGGTGCTTTGTGACCTGCCCTTAATGTGTTTTTGAAGTTTCGTGCCTCTAAGGTGAAGGAAACAGCTGAGTTGGGTTTGGGTCGAAAACGACTGGGACTCTATGGGAGGAACGTGGGATGAATAAACGACAAATAGACGAGTGCGGGTCAGAATGGCTGTGAGTTAGTGCTTGGAGAACTGCCCTTAGTGTGTATGTGCAGTTTCGTGCCTCTTGAGCGAAGGAAACAGCTGGCTTTAGATGGGTCCAAAAATGACTGGGATTCTATGGGAGGAACGAGGGATGCAGAAAAAAAAAGGAGAAACGAACGAGTGCGGGTCAGTCCATCACTGAATAAGAGATTTGTACTGCAAATTACGAAAAAAAGGATAAAACAATGAACGACACAATAAAGACAGATTAAAACACAGGTCCAGTGTGTTCTATACAAAGACTGGAGGCTGACTACAAAAACATCCAGCTGCTTTTCAGCCAAAGGAATTCTTAATAAGGACTGTCCAAATTTATGCACACCTACAATCAACAACTGCTTATATATTCATATTAATAAATGTGCATTCAAACTGGCAAAATAGATCACATCTGGGTTTGTTCCTTGAGCAGGTAGGGTCAAGTTTGTTACCTTTCAGAAACTTCAACAAAATGTTTGATCTTACAAAGGCCTCAAAAAGAGTTACTACACCAATACTGGCTAGAAATGAATATTAAACCAGGTAAAATATTGTCCAGCTGTGAAATCAGAGGTGGAGACCTTAGTATAACTCTGTATCAAAATGTTGTCACTTTCATACATTCTGTATTACATCCCCATTCTGTAGTTTAAGTAGAGCATGTGCTCACAAGAAATCTATAGGCCCTATACTATACACTGCAGCTAGCTTACAGTGATAACAGCAAGCAGACCTTCAGACCTACCCTTAACGAGAGCAGGAGCATCAGGGGAGCATCCAGCCTCAACTGTCCTGCTGCTGCTGGAAGCCTCCTGAGCTGGAAGAGAGACAAACATCCTGAACATGTATCACTCTTTATGAGCTACAGACCTACTACTTACGTTCTAACTCTAGAACTACAGAGTGCCTCTATATGGTCTGTAGAGCTGATAAAGGGGACAAGGAGTGTAGATACAAGCAGGTGTACCAGCTGGGGTGACAGGTGGTGTATAAATAGGGGAAACTAAACAGCTGCTCAATCAGTGCATGTCCCAACACATACAAGCAAACATCTGGGACATGACTCAACATCTGGACACACCTACAATGAAAGAACCACCAGGTACATGTTCTATACAGAGAATATAGGTGGTTTGAAAGAGGAGGCCAACGTCAAAGTGGAGCAGCCTGCATGAAACAGAGTAGGGTTCTGAGACACCACCTGTATCCAGCCTACACCAATCAGCCATAACACCAAAACCACCTCAATGTATCGACACTCTGTATCAGCTCCACTGACCATACAGGACACTCTGTAGGTGTACAGGTCCAGACTGTAGTCCATCTGTTTCTCTGTGTACTGTATTACCCTGTTCTTCAATGGTCAAGACCCCCACAGGACCACCACGGAGTAGGTACTATGTGGGTGGTGGATCATTCTCAGCAGTGCAGTGACACTGACGTGGTGGTGGTGAGTTAGTGTGTGTGGTGCTGGTGTGAGTGGATCAGACACATCAGTGCTGCTGGACATTGAGAATCATCCACCAACCAAAACTATTAGGTAGCTACCACCGCTCCTAAACCAGATCTGAATTCTCTGTTTCAGTGAGGTTAGGATCCGCACTGCTCCATTTGTCTGAGATGTGAGGGATGGACTGTTATTCCAGTAAAGACAGGATTGTATATGGGATAAAACTGAGCTCAGAGCCTAAAATTAGACCTGGGTTTCCTACTTTAGCTTTAGTAGATGAAGCTGTAAACTCTAGATTCATGTGCTCCAGTAATGAGTATATGTAGCTACTTCCCAGCTCTGGCTATGGTCAGTAGATCTCCACTGTGTACCTGTGTACACCACCTCAGTGTATCATTTACACCCAACTCAGAGGCTTCTCACAGTCCATCACTCACCTCCATATATGTTGTTTATTACTGTCAGTGATCCCTGAACAGCATTTCCATCAATCACTGGAGCACAGACGGTTGCTCCTGTCTGAGCTGTGATGGTGGTCTGGACAGGAGCTGTGTGCTCTGGACTCTGGGTCTCCATCTTCTAGTGGAAAGTTTTGTGGTCATCGAGCCGGATAGTAAATTCAGCTTGTTCAGACTTCACTGACGACCTTCCTGCTTTCTCTCTGAAACTTATTCACGGTGGTCTCTTCACCAAACCGACCCTGCTGCTGGGAACTGCGGTGTAAACCCGTGTGGACTTCCTGTTTGAAGTGCATGCGTGCGCAGGGACGTGGGCGTGATCAGTACACGGAGCTGGCTGGAGGAGGAAATACTGCGGCTGTGAAAGTGAACCAAGTCAGCCCCTAACAGACGGTAGGTTTCATATAGAGGGGTCAGGGCAAGCACGCGCTCTCCCCAAACCAATAACGTCTGTGTAAAAACTGAAAGTGCCGGTAATTTTCATTTCAGAGCTCAGGAACAGGACGAGCTGATACACCGGCAGGTCACTGGAGAGGGAAAAGCCTGGAGTTGGCTTCTTATTAGACATTCCGCCGGTAGAGGGCGACATTGACCGGCTCGCAAAATCAAGACGCGCAGTAGTCAGAGCGATGGCACGGTGAGGATGTTTGCTGGATCCGGAGGACCAGATCTCAAACCACATTAAGACCCTGGGCATTAGAAGACTGTAGGGGAAAAGACCCGCTAAGAATATGACCCGAGACCTGGACTCTACACCAGCCTCTACGCACAGCCAAAGGTCCAGTGTTGAATTGTGTGCATGTCCTGAAGACCCAACTCTAGATCATCGAACAGTCTATGGAATCAGATTTAATACACAGTAATAATTTATCAGAGAGTGGAAGCTCATGTCTGTCTGCTGGCTTGATACAGTCGGAACCCTGGTGACCGGTTTGCTACTGCTTATCCATCCTCGGGTCACTTAGATGACCGTAGCGCTTACAAGATCTAACTAGTTTCTCATTTCCTCAAACAGAGATTAAATGTTCAACACAGCTTTAATTTTAGAAAATAAACCAGGACATATATTAGAAAAATAAATACATAATAATGAGGTCAGGATGCAATATATGATGATGCTGGTTACATTATGATGTATAAAGTATATGGGGCTCTGAGTGGAAAACCAGTAATGAAAGGCTGTCCAGAAAATGCTGACCAACAGTGGTGCGCTGTTCACTTACTGTCTTGCTATTCCTTTAACTTCTGCCTCCTGTCCTACAGAGCATGCAGAGTCCACTCACTGTCCACTCTACTAGACACTCCTACCTTGCTGGTCCACCTTGTAGATGGACAGTCAGAGACGATAGCTCATCTGCTGCTGCACAGTGCAGTGTTGGTCATCCTCGAGTCCTCCATCAGTGGCCAGGTGTTTAAAAGCGTTTAGTTTTTGAAGTAGAGTTTGATGTTTTAGTATAATGTGATTTTTCATACGACAGAGCAGTTGTTCCTAATCTCATTGGTGAGAACCTCAGGCATTTTTAAAGATCTGCTAATTGAGCCACCTACCTTAGTGAATGTGAGCGTAAGGAACTCTTCTTGAGATGGGTAAGATATGTTGGAGTAAAAGTCCCAAATACATAATATACATAATACATACATATATATCATTTTATTTATTTTATCTAAACCACCAGTGAACCTACACGTGTCTTCTGGGTGTGTATGGAATGTTGATGATGAAAATCTGGAAAACCTGGAAATACTAAGTTCCTTTGGGGGACAATTTGACCTCACAGCGCCCTGCAGCATGTATCCCTCCACCATGAATGGAGTTTAAGGCTGAGATCTTCTCCACACTATCATAAACAGCGTCTCAGACATCAGGCAGCGTATTCAGAACCTCCTCATGTAGGAACTTCCTGTGAGGGAGCTTTTAGAGGGGACGTCTGGTTACCTTCAACACCACTGTGAACAGTTCTGACTCGATTCTTAAATTTCCCTAACATATTACATCAGACCACTCTGAGTTCCCCACTTCCATCCGTGTACTGTGTATATGTGTGCATGGCGATTAAAGCCTGGTACGGTGGGCTCTGTGCAATCCCCTTCTTCCTCAGCTGTTGTACTTGGTTACTGCAGACCAGCTGGTATGGAAGCGGATCCATTCGAAATAGTGGGCCACTTTAGTGTAAACGGTGGGGTGATCAGACTCCACACACTTAGGTCGGCTCACAATACCCCACACATACGACAGCCCACTAGCATCCTTACACACCAGCGGACCACCAGAGTCATCCTGACACGCATCCGCCGTACCATCCGGATCACCTGAGCAGGTAAAGACAGGACAGGTTGGAAAAGGTGAGAACACATTTATGAACATGGTTTTTTATTATAATAATTTTAAGTATTTTAGCTCCACCCCTTCAGTTAACAGTGGATGAGCATGCCTACTCTGCCTACAGCTGTTAGGATCTACCAATTCAGCCTACAACAGTTGAGCACACCATTTCAGCCTAAAGCAGGGTAGCTCCACCCATTTAGCCTACAGCCCACTCATTTACACTACAGCCCCATTCTTTTCAGCCTACAGCAATTAAACATGCCAATTCAACCTACATCAGTTTAGCTACACCCATTCAGCCTACAAGACTTTAGCTCTGTCACATTAGCCTATAGAACTTTAACCGTGCCTATTTAACCTATAGCAGTTTAGCCCCACCCCTTTAGTTTACCACAGTCGAGCATGTCCATTTAGCCTACAGCAGCTGAGCACACCTTTTCAGCCTATAGCACGTTAGTTCCGCCCATTAAGCTAACAGCAGTTTGACCTTGCCTATTCCCGTTGAAGTGGTGGACGGTGTTGTTCCTGCTGACGGTCTGTAGCTGAATGATTGTAGTGTACGTGGGAAAATGATCAAACACTGAGCTGTTCCTGGCTGCTGGGTACCAAGCTTATTTCTGATCGATGAAGGGGTTTGGGATAATGTGGTTTTTGATACATTACCTAACCGTGCAGTTTATATTACCTCAGTGACATAGCTAAAACTGTTAGTTATAGATTTGTATAGGTTGGTTTACATAAACAGTCAATTATCTACAAATGTAAAAAGAATAGAAGTATGTCACATGCACACACTAGATACATACCTGCACACTCCATTCCATCAGAGAAGCTCTCCTTGTAGTACCTCTCGCAGTTTCCAATAATAGTCACATTGGCCCATCTCAGAACATCTGTACTGCCTCCCTCTATCAGAAAACCCGAGAGCATTTCAAAACTATAATCAGCTCGCTCAAATCAGTCAAACATCGCCTCGCCTTTACAACAGAGGCACCAAGTTTCTCATACAACTACACACCAACAAAGCATTAGGAGAACACCAATCAGAACAGAGGTCATTAACATATCCACACATACACTGATTTACTGCAAGATCACAGGACAGCAGTGTGTAGACTGATAATGAAGCGGTGTTACCTCAGGGGATGGAGGGACTGTCCACACCTGTATACTCTAAGTTGCGAGGTGTTATCTTGTCAGCGTGCTCATGGCAAGGAGATGTGAGCTGTCAGAGTCAGAACGAGGCATTCAGGGTGTCAGTCAAACTCGGATAATCCACATCACCTTGACGTGAGCATGCTGGCCACCTCATGACCAATTTACTGGGTTGAGAACAGTGGAGGTTGTCAACATTGTGGACACTGTACCTTTGTTTTTGCCCCAGCCGGAGATGGTGCAGGTGTCTCCATGCTGGAACTGCAGAGGGGACCACGGCACGCACACGGCCCTCACTGCGGGGTTGGGGTGTAAGCACTCTTTTTGGAACTGTAACTCCTGCAACTGCACCAGCGCGATATCGTTCAGGTAAGTGCGCGGGTTGTAGTCCTTATGGATGATGATGTTCTTCACTGCAGCGATGTCTGTCGTGCTCAGGAAGGCATGCTTCTTCCACTGGGACAACCTTATCAGGTAAGACTGAGGTGTGGATCTGCACAGAAACGATGAGTGCATTAAAGGAGCAGTATGTAGGATACAGGAGGGTCTGTTGCTGTGTTTTCATTTGTGGATAATTACCTTGAATAATTATGAATAATTGACTCTACAGTCACTACCACTCCATTTAAGATGGAACGAAAAAATGCAGCTAGTGTCTGGTAGAGCTAACAGAAACACTGACTGTACAGATTACGTTTGAACGGCAGTTTGAATTTTCCCTTTCCACCATACATGGTGCAGGAATCACATCCTGGGGATGACATTCAGATATGTGTTAACAGCTTCTTGTTTGAATTTCCTAGGTTCACCTTAAATGGTGCGGTTCAGGCACCACAATGTAGCCATAGGACCATTTCAAGTAAATCTGAATGGGAAAAATGATCAGAAAATGTTTCCAGAATTAAAATAATAATTAGAATGTACCAGGGGGAAGCAGTGATTATTAATCTTGATTAAAAATCTATTAAAACCTGACAAATAAAGGATGAAACTTATTATTTATAACAAAAACACAAGAAAAAGGAAAGAGGGATGAATCCTCACCATTAAAGAAGAGAAAACATGCAGAAGATGATCATGACCTGACACCTGCTATAGGCATTATATAGCATACATAACACCTTATAATACTTGACATAGGCTTGTCTCTCAACTAGTTGTAATGCCATGCATAATTCCTAATAATGCATTAATGCCACTTTAAATTTGTCAGTTTTCAGAACAGAACTTATATCATCCGCCCATAAGAACACTGTAGACCCTAATACATTCACCATGTGATGTAACACTTTTGACGCCAGGCCATTGTGAATGTTTTATAACGGAATTTAAATGTTTAATAAATGTATTGACAATACATTATACTTCATAGAGCATTATAAGCAGTCTCTACAGGCTCTTAAAGGCATGCCTTTGTTTAATAAAGTGTTCTGCATGTAATTATGACTAGCTCTAAGTAATTATACAAGCTAATGCGGGATATTATAAGGTATAATGTACGCCATATAAAACCTTTTGAATGCATTCAGATAGCATTATGAATCACAGGAAGTGTAACCACTTATTTATTAAAGGAGGAACTATTATATAACTACGTGTGTGATTATTTACACATGCAGATTATATGATGCTAATCTGTGGGTTATAGCCTTCCGTTACTCATTAGCTACATTAGCCCGATACCTTCAAACATGTCGTGGCTGACTGACTACCACTTTAAATGAAGGCGTGCGCTAATTTCACTGGGCCTCACCACAGAACAAAGTGATGTGTTGATAATTCTGCACACTGACTGGTTACCTGACGCAGTGGGCAGCAGTCAGAACCCAGCAGCCCCCCAGGTACACCCCCCCACAGTGAATCCTGCCATTATGCTGCACCGCCACCTGCCACTGGATCTGGGTCTGTAAACAAGAGATCTCAGTCT
>JAMWET010002130.1:167500-222500 GCA_024036415.1 Prochilodus magdalenae
AAAAGAGGACACATTGTTGGTGCACGTCTTGCTGGCGCATCTGTGACCAAGACAGCAAGTCTTTGTGATGTATCAAGAGCCACGGTATCCAGGGTAATGTCAGCATACCACCAAGAAGGACGAACCTCCACCAGCATCACGTAGTGACCTGGCCACTATCCTGCAAGAAGAATGGCTTAAACTCCCTCTGACCACTGTGCAGGACGCAGTATATGTCATTCCCAAGACCAACTGACGCTGTACTGGCCGCAAAAGGAGGCCCTACACCATACTAATAAATGATTGTGGTCTAAAACCAGGTGTTTCAGTTTCATTGCCCAAGACCCTGTAAATACAGTACATGGTCCAGTGTAAAGGTCCATATAGAGCAGTTCTGCAAAAAGAAACAGAAAACAGAAAGAGGACCCAAACTCCTAAATACGCTTCAATCCTGGAAATTCCTGCAGTTCCTCCAAAACTAGTATCAGTACCAGTTTCAGTTCAGCTTTCTCAGGGTTTACCAGAAGAAGCTGAATGCGGTTTTATTTTAGTCAGTCTCTAAAGCATTTCACAATGCTGTTTATTTCTGCCTTATTCTATTTTCTTTAGTTACTCAGATAATAACTAAAAGCCTGCTTAGTATAACCTACAGGCTCAGAAACTGAGGCAGCATCTGACTGGGCTGTATTCACATTGGACGTGTAAGACTTTTAATAAATTGATGGGTTTTGTTTTTTGTTTTTTAAAGTTGATATCTATCTATCTATCTATCTATCTATATACTGTAATATATATATATATATATGGATATTAAAACTACTTAGGTACTTACATTTGCAGCACATCTCATCACTGCTATCTCCACAGTCATCGACTCCATCACAGGTGTGTCGCCATGAAATACACTTCCCATTCACACAGCGGAACTCTGGACACTTGTCACACACTACAGCCAAGAACAAAGAGCCCACATGCAATTAATCACTGGATTTTAATAAAGGACCCATATTCTATATATTCTACATACTTTCAATAACTACTTTTTACTATTAGCAACTAAAACAACTACTACTTCTACTACAATGGCCCATTTTACATCTGGAGCATGGCACCTTCCAGGAGATTCTTTACATGGGCATTTCCCCCATGCTCCTCATACAACACCGTGGTGGACAGCACATAGCCATCTCACTGGCCATATGTCCTGGTTATCCACACAGCCAGAGCAAAGTCTGTTAAACATGGCCTCTCTGGGGCCAGAGGTTCAGCCTGTTCACTGTCCTGTGCAGCGCAAGCACTGCAGGGTGGACTCTTTGTGACAGCAGGTGGCCAAATCCTCTCTCAGGACCCCAGGGCTCTTTCAGAGCTGTTTACCATCACAAGTTATTAAAAAGGATGTTCAGGATCCAAAGGTACTGAATGTTCCTAGAAAGTTGGAAGCATAGTCCACAAGTGCAAATGGTCTCTGGCTACACCACCTGAACCTGGCAGAAAGAAGAAGCTATCACCAGCTGCCACCAGATTGCTGAGAAAGCAGGGGCCCAAAAACCTCGGAGTGGCTGCAAAAGATTTGATGGTGGCAGGCACAGTTTGCACAGCAAGGTTCATATTAAACACTAAAGTTCCCAAAGCTGAATTCCAAGACGTACACCTCTACTGACTAAAAAGCACAGGAACCGTTGCCTTCAGAATGTTCAAGACCATGTCAAAAAGCCACAGAGGTTTCCTGGTTCAGTTCCAAACAGGAACGTTTCAGGCCAGTGGATCAGCGGTATGTCTGGAGGAGGTGGAACGTCCGTCTGGTCTGTTTAGTATATGTAAGAGCTTTGTGCCCTAACCCGGACATACTGCTTTGTTTGTTACAAACTTAGATATTCTGATTGACAGTTGCACAATGTCACCCAGCACCACCAGCACACTGTTGTTCCACAACCACTCACTTCGGCTGCTTGGTAGGCTTGTCCTCAAGCTCCCCCACTGCACAGCACTGCGTTGTTCACCAACACTTTCCTGCTGAGGATGAGTACTACCCTCTCAGCCATGGCAGCTGCTGCTCGAAGGCTGACAAGTGCGGCAAGCAGCTCGTGGAAAACATTCAGGGGCATGTAGGGACAATGCCTTTTATTTAACAGGCACTTCAGCAGCAAGTCTCTAGAAGAATACCCAGCCCAGTGGTGCCCCAACACAAAGTAGGGTGGAGGGTGGATACATTCAAACCGCCCTCCACAAACACCATTTACAGTTTCACGAGGCCTTTATGTACAGCATAGCCTTTTTCCAATACTGGGATCAGATGGGGGACAGCACCTTGGGGTTTCTTGTAGCAGCTTAATACAGCGATCTCAGTTGTCTCATCCACATCCTGGGGCTTATAGATGGTGCACTCAGCCAGAGAGTATTCAGATCCTGTGCAGCTCACACTGATGCACTGAGATGGCCGTGGACGAACAAGGAGCTCCAAAACATTCATTTTCCCAGCAGAAGCCGCACCTCTAATCCCAAACAGAGACAAGACAATTAGGACAGCTGCTGCACTGATGGGTAATCTGACAGTACAGATGTGATGTTATAGATGTGACAGATGTTTAAATGGATAAATAGGATTACCTGGCTCCACAGATGGATCATCTGAATGCACAGGTGAGTCTATGTGACTGCACAGGTATGATTACCTGTGGTATAAGTGTGGTACTCTGGATGTACAGCTGTGATTACCTGGCTGTATAGTGTGATTACATCTCTATACATGTAAAATGATTTCACTCTGCAGGTATTATCACCAGGCTGTGTAGCTAGGATTACCTGGCCTCCGCTTTTAGGCTGCGACAGATGACGTTAGCTGCAGCCATGTCCCATGATTTGGTCCCACATACCAGAGCTTTTCCGTTTGCAGTTTCTAAGTGAACCACCTCCTGACCAGCAAATTCCTTCAGCTCCACCTTAACAACATCTGTAATGCACACACATATACTACATACACATAAACTTAATCTCAGCATCCAAACATAAACCTCACCTTCACCTCAGCACCCAAACCTAAACCTCACCTTCACCTCAGCATCCAAACCTAAACCTCACCTTGACCTCAGCATCCAAACCTAAACCTCACCTTAACCTCAGCATCTAAACCTCACCTTAACCTCAGCATCCAAACCTAAACCTCACCTTCACCTCAGCACCCAAACCTAAACCTCACCTTCACCTCAGCATCCAAACCTAAACCTCACCTTAACCTCAGCATCTAAACCTCACCTTAACCTCAGCATCCAAACCTAAACCTCACCTTCACCTCAGCATCCAAACCTAAACCTCACCTTCACCTCAGCATCCAAACCTAAACCTCACCTTAACCTCAGCATCCAAACCTAAACCTCACCTTCACCTCAGCATCCAAACCTAAACCTCACCTTAACCTCAGCATCCAAACCTAAACCTCACCTTAACCTCAGCATCCAAACCTTAACCTCACCTTCACCTCAGCATCTAAACCTCACCTTAACCTCAGCATCCAAACCTAAACCTCACCTTCACCTCAGCATCTAAACCTAAACCTCACCTTCACCTCAGCATCCAAACCTAAACCTCACCTTAACCTCAGCATCTAAACCTCACCTTCACCTCAGCATCCAAACATAAACCTCACCTTCACCTCAGCACCCAAACCTAAACCTCACCTTCACCTCAGCATCCAAACCTAAACCTCACCTTGACCTCAGCATCCAAACCTAAACCTCACCTTAACCTCAGCATCTAAACCTCACCTTAACCTCAGCATCCAAACCTAAACCTCACCTTCACCTCAGCACCCAAACCTAAACCTCACCTTCACCTCAGCATCCAAACCTAAACCTCACCTTAACCTCAGCATCTAAACCTCACCTTAACCTCAGCATCCAAACCTAAACCTCACCTTCACCTCAGCATCTAAACCTAAACCTCACCTTAACCTCAGCATCTAAACCTCACCTTAACCTCAGCATCCAAACCTAAACCTCACCTTCACCTCAGCATCCAAACCTAAACCTCACCTTCACCTCAGCATCCAAACCTAAACCTCACCTTAACCTCAGCACCCAAACCTAAACCTCACCTTAACCTCAGCATCCAAACCTTAACCTCACCTTCACCTCAGCATCTAAACCTCACCTTAACCTCAGCATCCAAACCTAAACCTCACCTTCACCTCAGCATCTAAACCTAAACCTCACCTTAACCTCAGCATCTAAACCTCACCTTAACCTCAGCATCCAAACCTAAACCTCACCTTCACCTCAGCATCCAAACCTAAACCTCACCTTAACCTCAGCATCCAAACCTTAACCTCACCTTCACCTCAGCATCTAAACCTCACCTTAACCTCAGCATCCAAACCTAAACCTCACCTTCACCTCAGCATCTAAACCTCACCTTAACCTCAGCATCCAAACCTAAACCTCACCTTAACCTCAGCATCCAAACCTAAACCTCACCTTAACCTCAGCACCCAAACCTAAACCTCACCTTAACCTCAGCATCTAAACCTTAACCTCACCTTCACCTCAGCACCCAAACCTAAACCTCACCTTAACCTCAGCATCCAAACCTTAACCTCACCTTCACCTCAGCATCCAAACCTAAACCTCACCTTCACCTCAGCATCCAAACCTAAACCTCACCTTCACCTCAGCATCCAAACCTAAACCTCACCTTAACCTCAGCATCTAAACCTTACCTTAACCTCAGCATCCAAATCTAAACCTCACCTTAACCTCAGCATCCAAACCCAAACCTCACCTTAACCTCAGCATCCAAACCTAAACCTCACCTTAACCTCAGCATCCAAACCTAAACCTCACCTTAACCTCAGCATCCAAACCTAAACCTCACCTTAACCTCAGCATCCAAACCTAAACCTCACCTTAACCTCAGCATCCAAACCTAAACCTCACCTTAACCTCAGTACTCTCTCTCACTCTCTCTCTCTCTCTCCCTCTCTCTCCCCCCACTCCCCCCCCTCTCTCTCTCCCCCCCGCCTCTTTTTCTCTCTCTCTCTCTCTCTCTATCTCTTTCTCTCTCTCCCCCCACTCCCCCCCCCTCTCTCTCCCCCCCCCGCCTCTTTTTCTCTCTCTCTCTCTCTCTCTCTCTCTCTCTCTCTCTGTCTCTCTCTCTCTCACCTTCATCACAGTCGTAGCCATAGTGAGCGAACACTGCTGTGTTGGATCTGCAGGCGACCGCTTGTGCCTGACAGAAGGAGACGTACGACTGCTGGTTCAGTCCACAGACGGCTCTGCCCAGGCGTGGACACTGATAGGGCAGCTTACAGGCGCACTTCCCGTTGATGCAGCGCCTCCACGACGGGCAGAACACTTTAGAACAGGACAGGCGGGTGTAGTTTTCATTCAGACACTCCTGAGACAACCAATCAGGGGGGGGTTTGTTGGGCTGTGGAGGTTTTAGCTGTGATGCTGGTCCACAAGGAACAGAATCCTCTTCTGGATTCTCCTGGAAATTCCACGCAGCAACAGGAATCACTTTGTGCTTTAAATATAGCGCCAGGTTAGCCATTTTACACACGAGCTGTTCGTTTACTGGCAGGGAATTTTAACAGATGTGGCCAGCTGCTGTAAAGTGTGTGTAATACTTCACAAAGTTCTTTGTGGTCAGCAATCAATTCATCATCAACTATAACAGGGAATTAACAGTCTTCCAGAGGTTTAGAATGTTAGAGCTGGTGATCAGACTGAGGTAATAATCCAGGTTGGCCTTTCTAACAGCCGTAGTACATTTACCCCTCGGTTGTCTGAACCTGAGCCAGCGGTCTCTTACCCCGGTGAATCTGGCAATAGGACCAAGCTTTATTTCCAGCTTTTTATTATAACGAGGAAACTTCATTATTAGTTTAATCTGTCACTTATACTGAACTAGCTGGGGGGCAGTGATCAATAATGCCAAAATCAGAGTCAAAGTCTCCTAAAGCAGATTTCATGTCCATATCTACATATGACAGAATTAATCAGGCGTCCTTCAGATTTGGAATTGATTAATTGTGTGAGGTTAAGATTGACACATAATTCTAAGTAATCAGATGCTAAATTTTCTTCGGGATCAATAAAGTATCTATCTATCTATCTATCTATCTATCTATCTATCTATCTATCTATCTATCTATTAGAAAAGCAGTTAAGATGAAATTTTCCTAGACCCAGCCATTCAGATGAAATTATAGATGGGCTATGTCACCAGTTGCAGGATGCCTGTATATCAGAAGAGTCTGCAGGAGTTTGCCGAGTTTTTGTTTCGGCACTGCTGTTAGTAAGGTGCTTTGTATATTTACTCTTGAATAGATAGCTACTCTGTCTTGTCTAAAATGTGTAACTTTTCTATAAATATGAAATCTTCACCACTGATAGTGTGTCCAAGCCAGGTCTCTTTAAGGCTTAAATATCTGGATCAGATTGAGCTATAAGGACTTTAAGTTGATCCATTTTACTGGCGTTATGATAGACGTGTGGTTTTGTTAGTGTACAGTAACCAGATTTTTTTTGGATTTATAAAACCATTACAATCATTTGCTTCTTTAAAATTCTTCATGGACTTTGATGTAAAGCTGGTCCTAGTTCTTCTACCTCTAACTACTAAAATGCTTGAGCATGGGTTTGAGTTATTGCATAGTCATCTAGAGTTAAAAACTATGTAATAAAAACTGTTATGAGCAGGAAAAGTAGACCAAGATCCGACTTATTCTGACTTATTCTCTCACGTCCTAATAGCTGTGTAGCATAAGCACTTTCAACTGCAAAAATGTAAAAAATCTTTAGGTAATGCTAATAGCTAGTTCTAGTAAATTAGGGTAACCTTGTTTAAGTTAAGGTCAGAGTTTAAAACAAACTGCTGAGTAAATAGAAGACCTATTTCTGTAAATGAACAAACCACATTAATGATCGATTCAACACTTACAGCACGTCCACAAGGCTGGAGAATGAGAATGAGGAGAAGTCTGAAGGTGATCCTCATGTTTTCTCCTTTCTTTCTTCTCTATTTTTTTCCTTTTTCTGTCTTGTGTCATCTAACTGGAGACCTCTCAACAGTGTGATGGACTCCAAAACTGGATTCCACAAATCATTAACTTTGATCAATGCAGACCAAATATAACCCACGGAGGAATACGTAGCCTGATATTCCGGTAAAGGGGCACTCTGGACATTCCAGTATTTAGAAGCTTCCCGCCCTCCGACACCCTCTGGCAGCTGCCAGCAAGCAAACACCAGCTTTGGCCTATACCTCAGTGTCTCTTGGCTCACCTGTTAAACAACTTTGCCACATACCTCTCAGAATCAGAAGGTAGCAATACCATATTAGTGGTGGTGGATCCCTTTTCTAGGCCTCCCCTCAGCTTACCAGACTACCAAGGTCTTGTTTCAGTATGTGTTCTGACAAGTCAGTAGTTAGGATTCTACACTTTTAAAACAGAAACAACATCACACTCTGGGCCAGTGTTGTATACAGTTTATTGACATTCAGTCATATTGCTCCTATCCATATTCCATTAGTGGTCCTGAGGTGGTCTGTCTCCACTGAAAACTAAACTGAGCTTTTTTTTTTTTTAAAGTAAACCTCTCTGCATTTAAATAGTGAAAGAAACAACAGCAGTTTTAGCCATAATTAAAGCTGCTCAAATGCCTTCATTTGTTACAGCAAGGGCTGTCAGCTTTTAGAAGAGATGATTCATCTTTCCAAATTCATCCACAAAGTTGTTTTTGTAGCTTGATTGATTAATTGATTGATTTTATCATTTATCATTGAGGATTAAAATACAATAAAGGCTTATTTCCATAATACATCACAAAACAGTACATATATATAACCTGTAGTCTGTAAACCTTGTAAACAGAAGGTTGTCACTTTGGTCCCTTGAACCGACAGGACACAACTGAAGAGCTTGCCCTTGAGCAAGGCACCTAACCCCCAACTTGTCCCCAGCACCGCGGATAGGGCTGCCACTTTCTAATTACACCGTTAGTTAATCTACTGTGTATGGCTGTTCAGTCCAGCTGCTGAATTCCTAACCAGTGGGAGAACTTGCCTGACTGTATCTAACACTGATATCTTGGAGAATACGCCCTGATTGCACCATTGGACGGAACATTCAATTTAACCTCTTTGTCTCCAACCAAAACGACCAAATAACCAAAACATTAACTGAGATGCAGCCATGGTGTTGTTTCTATTCTGTGCATAAAACTGCACAATAAAGCAGTAACGATTTATTCTGTAGTGTTTCTAGCTAGAAACTTCCAGCATGCTGGATTATTCTGAGAGTAAAAGTCACATGTAATGCTAAAAAAATCTAAAATGATACAAATATGAGATTGTAAGGATTTCTGAGATATACAATCGATATTTTACACACCGAGCTTTGCTACACACTATGAAACGGGATGGATTATGTTTTCTATGTAATTAAACATGCAGTGTTTTTAAGTACTAATGATAATTACAATATGCTTATCATAAATATTGACCAAGCCTTTTTTCTTAGTCTGTCTCAATTTGAGACAGCTGAGCAAAGTGAAAGGTGTGTTCTGTTAACCTGCACTTTCTCAGTGGTCAACAAGCAAAATCCACCTTCATGTATTTGATAAAAATGATACTGTGAATCAGAAACACACACAGTTACAAGCAAAATTATTCAACAATAGCTTAAAACAACACACTCTATCATAATATAACAACTGGCTCCAAATACAAAAGAAAATGCATCTATGACTACTTCAGTTTCAGAATTGTTCAACCCCCTAAATAGAATCTCTAACAAGCACACACATTAGCAAACAGTTGCTGCCTCAAGCTTACCTGAATGAACTTATCACGGGCTTCATTAGTTGCATCAGATAAAATACATCAAATGCCTGAGCTAGGATTCCTCAGGAACACTGCCCATAGTCATTAAAATGGGCATTTGTGTAGAACTTGAGGAACGCACTTGTTATAATAGCTGTGTTGAGCTATTATAGCTGTTTTTGTTTGATTGGTTTGCTACCTACAGCTAAAGGTTTGTAATCTTTGCACAAAAACCAACTTTGTATAATTTTGATTGCTACTGCATATACTGTACATGTGTGTATTATTTACAACATGATTTAACTTAAATATGTAATGGTTTACTCAAATAAACTTGGTTTATCTTTTGAAATGATATGCATTCACAGAAATAGTAAACAAAGGACAGATTTTAGCAGCAAAAACTAAAACACATTAGCATGTAGCATCACATACTGTGTGTGTGTAAGTGAGGGCATTGTGCATGTTGTCCTCAATTCATAACCCCCTTCTCAAATCTGTAAGACAGAAAACAGGACAGAATGATCAGATATGTTAATTTATACACTCATACACACTTATCACACTTATCACAGTCACAAGATTTATGCAAATACTCAATATATGCTTGTATATATATAAATAGTGACAGTTTGCCACTAATAAAATAATTAAACAACTCAAGGGAGCACTATTCTGTTTGAGCCAACTGCTGCCTAGCAAAGAATTACCATGTGTTGGAGCTGTTAAGCCAAACAGTACCATAGCAGCAATTGAGATATAGGTCTTATATGGGCTAAGATTAATTAAGGAAGATTTGAACTGAGAAATGACAATAAAGGCTTCAATTCATCAATAATTATGTTTTATTGCATATAGTTGGCTTCCTCCAAACGCCTGATCTATAGATGCATCTATATTAATTTAGGTACTTAGACTGTCCTTACTGTCCTGCAGTATTTATCAGGTTCTATCATTTAGTGGTTTGTGGAGCTCAGAAGTAATTGTTAAGAATGACTTATTTGTATTACGTGTAGTGTAACTTTAAACAAAAAAAATTATCATCTGTGTAACATCTTCACCAGCACCAACAACTGCTGTGATTGTATCAGGCATGTACTGGACATGTTTCTGGATGTAGCCACATCAATGTGCTCTTACACTCTTACATCAGTTTGGCCAATTATGGAAGCCTACCCTGGCACAATTCCGAGAATTCCCTGTAGACTGGGATTGTATCCACTGCTGGTAGACCCGTATGACCGTACTCTTCCATACACCTGCAGATTCATCTACTTCCTTCACACTATGGTCTTTGACCACGCCTACATGCAGTCCCTCCTTTTAGACAATCATTAACATCTGCTCTGGAGCCATTTTCCACACATGGAACGAGACATTCCCTGCACTGTAGCACCTCTTCCCAATCTATGGATCCTGTCACTCACATTGTGGCTTCTTTGTTGTCTGGGAGCTTATTTTGTGTGTGTGTGTGTGTGTGTGTGTGTGTGTGGATACAATATGTATTACTCACTGTAGTCGATCCAGTTTACAGTGTGGATCTTTCAGTAGATCCGAAAGCTCCTTCACTGCTGAATCTCCTAGTTTGTTCCAGTTCAGATTTAGCTCCCTCAGGTGGGATGAATTGGATTTCAGAGCTTTAACCAGAGCAGCAGAGCCTTTACCCGTAATACTGCAGCATTCTAGCCTGCAGAGAGAGGGACTGCTGAAGGACACGGCGGTACGTCAGGAGCAGGATTAGCACTGCTCTAATAGGAATGTGTATGCTATTTCTGATATTTTGTGTTAATTAATAGATGGTCATTTTTGTGTTTCACACAGTACGGTTGTAGTACTCTCAGTAGTATTGCTTTACTGTAGCTCAGTAATATATATTAGTTCACAAACAATATATATATATATATATATATATATATATATATATATATATATATATATGTGTGTGTGTGTGTGTGTGTGTGGACACAATATATCAGTAACTCACTGTAGTTTCTCCAGTTCAAAGTGTGGATCCATCAGTAGATCTGAGAGCTCCTTAACTCCTGAATCACACAGTTTATTCCAGTTCAGATTTAACTCCCTCAGCTGAGATGGATTTGCTTTCAGAGCTTTAACTAGAGCAGCACAGCCTTTATCTGTAATACTGCAGTATTCCATCCTGCAGAAAGAAAGAGAACAACTCTTGACACAGCTCAGGACTACAGTTGTTGAGACAAATGGTGTGTCAGAGTGAAAGAGAGTCACTCTGCCCGCTGATGTGGGTTAAGAGGAGGATGTTTTTTGGGTAATGAGCTAAGGTCAGAGGTGGCACAAAGTGTTACTCAGCATTTGGCCATTACTGCATTAAAATAAGCCCAAAACAGACCACAAAAACACACCAGAGATCACAATATGTGGTCTGAAATTTAATTTCATCCTGCTGTGTTGATTCAGCTCCTGGTAGAATGTCTCAAGTTGGCTCATGTTGAACATATGTGCAGGCCACATCAGTCCATCAGCACAGTGCCTTATTCTGCTGGAAGAAATGGTCACCAAGCAATGTAGCAGGCAATGGTCAGTGGACAATGATGTGTTTAGGTGGATGAGTGGACACCCCACTCCAGTATGGAACCGCACCAGCCTGGGGTCCATGGCTTCATGGGGTTTATGTTACTCGCTGTGTCAAACCCTACCATCAGCCTGAAACAATTGGCATGGTGACTTATTGAATCATGCCACATACTGCCCATCCTCTAAGGTCCAGTTAGCCACCCAGGAGAGGTGCTCTGTCCAGACTATATGAGTAATATGGGTTAATATGAGTAACTCACTGTAGAGTCTCCAGTTTACAGTGTGGATCCATCAGTAGATCAGAGAGCTCCTTCATTACTGACTCTCCTGGATTATTATGGTTTAGATTTAGATGTCTCAGGTGTGAAGAGGAGTTTGATTTCAGAGCTTTAAACAGAGCAGCACAGCCTTCCTCTGCAATACTGCAACCAGACAGCCTGCAGAGAGAAGAAGAAAAACTCAAATTTACAATGCAGGACAAAACAGTTCACACAATAGAGTCCACTTTGCTGAAGCAATTTAACCTAAATGGTCAATGGAGTGCAGAGAGACACAAGGAAACAAGTTTGTGTCCTTTAAACTAAGACACTAATAACATTATTATTATTATTATTATTATTATTATTATTAATTTAAATAATATTAGAAAGGGTCAGAGAATATTTACTTAACTTTTCAATTACTGTGTCATGACTGTCAGTGTCAAAGCCATTCATTGATGTCAAAGTCATTCCATTTTTATACAGTAGTATTGAAAAATACAGAGTGTACTTTTTAAGTAAGTGGTCACTTTGTGCAAACAGGATTACCTGGCAAGCAGTAACATACTCAGCATTATATCATAAACTGGGGTAATGTATAATAAATGAGTGTACACTAAATAAAAACCTGTACGTATATTGGCTGACTTATTTAACACTCTGTGCAACTCCATCCTATCAATCATATACATACCCACACACCCCCACTCTCTTTCACATGTATACACCCTCACACAATACTGTAAGAAAAAGAACGGAGGAGATCCGCATGCAAAATCTGTAACTCACTGTATTATATCCAGTTTACAATGTGGATCCTCCAGAAGATCAGAGAGTAACTTCAGTCCAGAATCTCCAGGCTTATTCCAGTTCAGATTTAACTCCCTCAGGTGTAAGGGACTTGATTTCAGACCTTTAACCAGATCAGCACAACCTTGACCGGTAATACTGCAGTTGAACAGCCTGCAAAGACACAGTGGAAAGTTTCTCACACTTAAAGATTTAGTTACACAGAGCATATGTACATACATTGTGATTTTACCTGTCAGTGTATTCTTTAAACCTCTCCTAGAAGACCCTGAGGTTTTTACAGCTACCAACAGCTATGGTGTCTAAACAATTCATCATTAAATTTAATCAATTAATTTAAATTAAATTAATGGCTGTAGTACAAAACTTAGAAATTAATTTCTCTACAGTTACAGAGTCATGACTGTCAGTGTCAAAGTCACTCTGCCACTATGTCTGTTGTAGAATAATAATTCAAACATAGCTTCACTTACATTCATATGAACCTAAGTTCAGTACAGCAAGACTCTTACTCACTTACTGTATAAAGTCCTATACAATGTGGAGGTATGAAGTATTTAAAACACATGGGGATTTAATTATTTATAAGATTTATAAGATTACCACATTTGTTTACAAGACGCTTGAATACTGTTTTTCAAGAGAATCCAAAAATGCATAAAAAGCACTTAAAAACCTCAACACCAAAAAAACTAAAAACCTAAAAAAATTCAATTTCAGTTCAGACTTCAAGATGGTATGGTGCAGATTTAAAATAATAGTAACTTCATAGGTATGTTCTGTGATTAAACTTTCTGTAATCAGATGCAGGCATATACATGACTATGGCATGCTTACTATTTGGCTATTTAACATATTCTTTTCATCTGTTAAATGAACTTATTAAACATCTATTTAATTAAATACACACTGGATGGCCTCATTCAGACTATTCTTTACCCTTTGAGGAGGTGTATAACTCACTGTAGCTTCTCCAGTTTACAGTATGGATCTTTGAGTAGATCAGAGAGCTCCTTCAAACCTGACTGTCCAGGTTTATTTGCACTCAGATCCAGCTCTCTCAGGTTTGATGGGTTTGATTTCAGAGCTCTGATAAGATCAACACAGCCTTCTTCTGTAATACTGCAGTACTCCAACCTGCAGAAGAAATAAGAAACAATCCTATAGTTTAACACATGCACACAATACATAATGAAGTAAAGAGTGAAAGACAAATTTAACACCTCAGTTATTGCTTATTGCTTAACAGTTATTGTCAAATATGAACCCTTTGCTTATCCATCCTCTTTTTCTCACACTCAGATCAAATCTACCCCTAAAATGTAGTTTGGGTCTCCCTGACACCACCGATCTCACAGACTCCATTTCCCAGAGTGCACTATGACGTTGATGACGTCACCCTCACATATCCCAGTCTCCCAATTACACTCCATTCTCTCTCTGGCTTGCGTGAATTCTAATTACACACAGCTTTTGCTTATTCCCCTTCACTGCGATTTGTCAAATAAACCTCCTCTGGCTTTTAGCCCTGCATGCATCAAGCCCAGTTCTATGTCTGGTGCTAATGCTAGTGTAGTTAACTGGCTACAGGTACAACCCACAACAGTACAGGCTTAGTTGCTGTAACTGATCCTCAAACAACACCCATTTAGAGGATACCAAATCTGAAAGTATGCTGGTATACTGGTGTAGGAGTGACAGATGAAATCAAATGTGTTTTGTGTTTTGTGGTCTGTGTAGGTGTAAATCTGTTAGTCTAGCGTTTTTTGCGATATCTAGTCAATATTTCCTGACACTGGAGCATTACAGCCCTGAGAACCATTTGACTTGACAGTGGAAAACATAATTCTATCATTAGAGTGTCAGTGTAAAAATCACTCTCTCATTATGTCACTGTCTGTTATATAGTAGGACTGATTACTGTATACCATTTTTTTTTCAATTTTGCAATCAGCATTACTTACCAAGCAATATCATATCATTATATTACTCTGATATACATAATTCGAAATACATGTATTAATTATCAATTAACACAGCAACAAAACGTTTCTCTTGAAATCACTATTGAAAAACAAAAAGATGTGAGACGTTAAATTTAAGACATTAAGTTCAGATGATATGACTCAGGCTCAAAATAATATTTAAATTCAGATTTTTGCTTTCACATTTCTAATGACATGGTATGGCTCCATAGGTACATTAGGTCAATTTGCATATCAGTCAAATGACTCTTTCTTGTTAAAGTCGTCTCTTAATGCACATCAAAAGGCTTCTTAGTCTCAGTAGTCAAAACTTTTTAAAACATTTCTGAATCAGCTTTTACAGCTGCACTTATCCCTCTAGGTCTTTCTCTCTTCTACACACGTGCACACAGACATACATAGAATACTGCATGTAAAAGAGCTATACAATGTGAATAACTCACTCTAGTTTCTCCAGTTTACAGCGTAGATCCCCTAGTAGATCAGACAGCTCCTTCACTCCTGACTCTCCAGGATAATTGTAGTTCAGACTCAGCACTCTCAGATGTGAGGGGTTTGATTTCAGAGATTTAAACAGATCAGCACAGCCCTCTTCTGTAATCCTGCAGTGCTTTAGTCTATAGAAAGAAGAAAAACTCCTCACACCTACAGATGTGTAACTACTGTAAGTGCAACCCTCCATGAAATGCATTAGAATCACACAATGCCCATCTTCAGAGTGAATATACATTCAGGATTTCTATTTTTACCACGTCATGAATGGTAGTGTCAGAGTCTGTCACGGTAGCACTATGTCTGTTAAAGAGTAGTTCTGATTAATACAGAAAATACTTTTCAAACACTTTTGTTCAGTTTTCGATTATTTGGCAAGCATTGTCGCAGCAGCATTATCATTTTGACATACCTAAAATTCATGGAGCAACAAATATTGAGAATCATGATGTTTTATGTCCTATGAAGTAAACATAATTTTACACCTGGTAGTAGTTTAGCATTTTCTTTTCAAAAACACAAGCATTATGATATAGAAATCAAATTTCCATTACAGTGTCAAACAATATATTAAAAATTAAAGTAAATAAAAATAACATTAGTAAGGAGTTCTTGCTTACTATAAGTAGCAGGCAGTAGGCATTTCTTCAACATTAAAATGAACTGAAGATAAAGAGCTGAGGATTTCCAGAAGTGTTATGAAGAACTCACTTTAGTTTTTCCAGTTCGCATTGTGGATGCTTCAGAAGATCAGAAAGCTCATTCACTCCTAATCGTCCTGGTTTATTGTGGTTCAGACTCAATTCTCTCAGATTTGAGGGGTTTGATTTCAGAGCTTTAACTAGCTCTACACAGCCTTCACCCATAATGCTGCAGTAATTAAGCCTGCAAAAGGAAAAAGAAAAACTCAATATATAGGTCAAATATATAGGTCAGTGATCAATAGGGATGACCATGAGCAGTTCCTTAATTAATAATTCTGCCAGGTGTTTAATAAACAACTCTTCTCATTTAGTAGGCATCTCCTCCTCCATGTCTTATTCTACGCCAACACCACACTACATACAAAAGTCATCTGTAATATCCATAGGCAAAGTTCAAGAGCATGTTTCAAACTGTTGCAGTGCCTATCCTCCTTAAAATCTCATATAATCTGTACATATACATATATAGATATAGATACAGAAATACATATACATATATGTGTACATATATACAAAATACATATTCACTGCTTGGACAGAAGAAACTTCTCTGTATCTGTGTGTAAATGAAACAGAACATGTCTTAGTGTTTCCAGATGTAAAATAAGTAACTCACTGTAGTATCTCCATTTTAGAATTGGGATCCTCCAGTAGATCAGAGAGTTCCTTCACTCCAGAATGTCCTGGATAATTGCAGTTCAGATTCAGCACTCTCAGATGTGAGGGGTTTGTTTTCATAGCTTTCAACAGAGCAGCACAGCCTTCTTCTGTAATCTGGCAGTTAGACAGTCTGTGGTGCAAAAAAAGAAAAACTCGTCACAACACAAAACACACAGAGCAGAATGCAGAGCAATGCTTCTTCATAATAAACACTTCTCAGAGCCGGTGTGATGCATTAACTAACTATAGCATCCCCTGTGGCCACTAGAGGCCTCTTCAGAACAAACCATTCAGGATGTTTAATGTTTTTCCTATATGCTGGCTAGGCTATGCTGTAAGCCAAAATTACATAGTTAACTTATATTCTATATTCATAGCTTGCTATATATAAATTAAAGCTGTTTTCCTATGTATTTTTTACTAATGGCATATTTTTGTAATGAACATGAATGTCTGTTCCTTAAACATGATACTGATAACAGATTAAAATTATTCACTTTACCAATTTTGGAGTCAGTTATATGATATTATATTCTAAAAAGTCATTATGCCCCAATCGGCCAGTTATAGATTATAAAAGACGTTGTTTTAGGTACATTACTGACTTGCTGATTATCTAAGCACCACAACTACGAGTGATATGATTGGCACTGATGTGTTACATTTGCAGTGTGTAAATAATCAAGCACTGAAAATAGTTAATTGTTCTACACACATAGAGGCAACGTTTTATAAAGGCCATGCTGGAGCATAGACTTATAGAAGAAGCATGGAGAAAGTTTTATCAGTGTTGTATCACATTATTCTTCCATGAAATATGTTGTCTTTTTTTATTTTTTTTTTATTTTTTTATCTAACATGCAAATATTGATATTTCAGTTAAAAATGTAAAATGTAAGTACTACAGTATATTTAAGTATATTGATCTTTTGACGGTTGTTTGAGGACATTTTGACTGAATCTGAATGAATTGATATGAATCTAAAAATAAAAGTTGTACATTTTCATCCATGGAATTCAGTTTTAGATGTCATTACTTTCTTACAAAACTTCAAATAATTTAATTTCAGGTTTAATGAATAATGTAAATTTGGATTTTTTGGGATAATGCTATCAATCAAATATAGTTGTTTTATGGTCATTTTGGATGTCACTCAAATGGCCCTTTCCTGTGAAAGCAGACAGTTCTTGCACATCAAAATATACCTAACTATGTAGTGATCTCTAGTCTAATTTAAATTTGGAAAAAAAAAAAAAACGCCACATTAAGCATTTTAGGCTCTACAGCTACCCACTGTGATGACCAGTGTATATAAATAGACTACTCCAGGGCATGTCCCTCAAGCTCTCTCTCTCTGATTCAAACACCAACACAAAAAGAATACTGCAAGTAAAAGAACTGAGTGGTTTTCAGATGTAATAGGTGTAACTCACCCCAGTTGCTTCGGCTTAAAATGTGGATTCTTAAATAGTTCAGAGAGCGCCTTCACTCCTGACTGTCTTGGAAAACTGTAGTTCAGGTTCAAAGTTCTTAGGTGAGATGGGTTTGATTTTAGAGCTTTTAACAAATCCGCACAGCCTTTCTCTGTAATCATGCAGTTAGACAACCTACAGAGTGAAGAGAAACTCCTAACACTTAGTTCAACACCAGAACACTAATGCCAACACCATGTTGTGAATCAGAATAACTGTTGAATGTAAGGTCTTGCACGATCATGAAGCAGTTACTGTGTTACATATAATGTGTATATAATAGCATAGCATACTAGCATAGCAGGATTTAAAAATATATATATTTTCACCCAAATCATTTCTGGAGGTTGAACAGGTCAAAACAATTACTTGTTAAACATTCCGGTGTGGCACACAGATTTCCCAGCTGGTCTATCTGGCTTGAAACCATCACCCCATCACAGTCAATTATCTTAATATATGCATGCACATTTTTGCATGGTAATTATCATTTTATGAAAACTATTTAGTCATTTGGAAGAGGTTGTTTTGTATTTGTATTATTTTGTAAATGCTGTCCCCTTCCCCCACACATTGGATTGGTTAGCCGTCTATTCTCATGCATGGCATTGACATTTAATGCCGGGCAGCAAGATTTTGTGGCAGAACTGGTGTGGGAGTTATACAGGAATGCAGGTCTCTAATATGGATTCATAAAAGAGTAGTGGCGGATTGAATATATATTAATAAAGTCCAAGTTGTGTTAAACAAACAGGAATTATGCTATAATTAATGATGGGTGAGAGAAGTGCACTAAAATCAGACACTGCACATCAAAGTGTTTTTATTTTGCTGTGTGTTTCATTGTGTGTTACAGTCTTAGCTTTCAGAGTCTAAATGGATTTGAGATTAATTTAGAGTAATTAGATTGATTATAATTTAGGTAATATAAAATGTTTAGACTTAACATCAGATCATTGATTTACATAGCAAGATTCAACAAACAAACTGTAAGTCAAACTTATATGTATACAAACCCCTGAGTTCAGAAAAGATGTATTCATATTAAATTCAAATTTTAGATATTCTACCTTCAGAAATGTATGTGTGTAATGAGTTAAATCTCTAATATTCACTTTCACTGATAGGAGAAACCAATATTCAGATACCTTTGATTTTGTTCTATTGCATGTATGGCAATACTACATTTGAGAAAGCAACAACCACTGTCTATCCACTATGAGAAGACACCTGAACACTATGGATTGGAAAGGATGTGTAGCTATCAGGAAACCCATATTAAAATATTTATACGCAATTGCAAAATTAGCAAGAATCAAGCATACATATGAAATTATAGTTGAACGTGTTTATTATTTAACTAATTTGATTTATGTTTTTTTTTTTTAATAAGCATGCATTATATGTGCAGAAGTATTTTCTCTGTTGAAGATATCTCAAAAGATTTCCAAGTAGAAAATCAACGAAACTTGTAATGTAATGTGTGTGAACCACTAAATTAAGGTTGGTTAGGTCTAGAGTTTATATAGACAATAAGACAATAAGTAACTTACTGTAAGTTCTCCAGTTTACATTGTGGATCCTTTAGTAGGTCAGAGAGTTCACTCATTGCTGATTGTCCTGCTTTATTCCAGCTCAGATCCAGCACTCTAAGGTGTGAGGGGTTTACTTTAAGAGCTTTAACCAAATCAACACAGCCTTCCTCTTTAATACTGCAATTCTGCAGCCTGCAGATAGAAGAAAAACTATTACACTCACTATTACAGCTCAACACAAACAGACTTTATTCTCACAATATGAAAGCATTTCAAAACTGCTCTTCCTGTTGTGTGTGCTTACACTGATATAAGACAATTGCTTCTACAATTATCTGATAAGCTGTTTATGAACAGATGAGATTTCTGACATTACATCTACAAGGTCAACAAGGTGGAAATGTGTAGTAAAGTGGACAGTGAGTGGACCCAGTATATAAAAACACTCAAGCGGCACTTATTTGTTTGATCCATTTGTAGCAGCCCAACACACACTAACACATCACTACAGTCACTTCCTGTTGTGTGTGCTTGCACTGATATTAAATAAGTAGAAAATACATACATACACCGCTGTAAGCTTATTACCTAAGCGTAAGCCTCATGACCTCTTTGGTCTGTGTGTATAAAGTGACTCACAGTAGTGCCTCCAGTTTACAGTTAGGATCCTGCAGTAGATCAGAGAGTTCCTTCACTGCTAAATCTCCTGGTTTATTTTTACTCAGATCCAGCTCTCTCAGGTGTGAAGGGTTTGATTTCAGAGCTTTAACTAGAGCAACACAACCGTCATCTGCAATACAGCAGTTAAACAGCCTATGGAGAGAAGAAAGCTTAGTACAGCTTGATACACACAATACATATACATTTAAAGAAAATGAAAACAACCACTTAATATATTAAAGTCATTAAATATATATGCTGATCAGCTATATTATTAAAGTCATCTCCTTGTTCTCTGATATGTGATGTACTGTTGATCAACAGAGTGGAGCAACAAGGTGGTGATGTGTAATAAAGTGGACTGTGACTTGACCCAGTGTTTAAAAACTCAAGCAGCACTGTGGAACGGAAGGAGCTGATACAACTGGCAGTGAGTGTAGAAACAAGGGGTGGCTTTAACAGAGAGGGAGGTTGTAATGTTGTCATTTCTTACAGGCAGCTTACAGTCTTACAGCTTACTTATTTTTCATGTAAAATCTCCTCATACTTTATAGAGTCATTAATGCAATAATTCACTATACATGTGGCCTGGAGCTTTAAAATAATGCATTGTGAGAGATCATAATGAGAAAGTAATGATACTTACTTAAGTTTATCCAATTTACAGTTTGGATTCTTCAATCCTACAGAGAGCTCCCGTGCTCCTGAATTGTGCAGTTTATTGTAGGCCAAGTCTAGTGCTTTCAGACTTGAGAACTTTGAGCTTAGAGCTGAGGCCAGATCTTCACAGCCTTTCACGGTGAGATTACAATCACACAGCCTGAAAGAAATATGTGTTTCAGAGTCATTGCTGAAGATCAGCGATAGCTCATCAGGATTGCTCATCCAGAAGTAAACAAACAAAAATGAAAACAACACTCACAATCACAACTGTCCTTCAAGGTAACCTACCATATGGAATTAATGCATAGATGGATTGACAAAAAAATTCTAGATGCTGATATTACTGCTGAGTCCAAGATTACATATTATTTATGTATAGATTTTAGTACTGGGGTGAATTATTGATTTTTTTATGACATCAGATTTATATCTCCTTACGGCCAAATTTTTATTAACCAGATGGTACCAGACAGCAAAGACAGTAATGCTGTTCATTTGCTGTATAGCCTCATCTCACATTTGCAGGCAAAGAAGATTACACTAATTTATATCACAGATGCACCGACCTGTAGGCAACGCATTGTAGAGGACTACACATCTTTACAACAAGCACATCCTACTAACGTGGTCCTTATAGTCAATTAGTGAAACAGCAACACATCTATGAATAAAAAAACTCACACTGCTTTTCTGGAGGCTTTGACCACTGGCAGCAGCCTCAGAAGACATTCCTCTGATTTATCATATTTACTCAGGTCAAACTCATCCAGTTCATCTTCAGAGTTCAGCAACACAAACACCAGAGCTGACCACTGAGCAGGAGAGAGATTAGCTCCACTTAGACAATCATCACCTCTGCTGCTCAGGTACATCTGTACTTCCTGCACTAGCGTATGATCGTTCAGTTCATTCAGACAGTGGAACAGGTTGATGGATTTCTCTGGAGAGGGATTCTCTCTGATCTTCTTTTTGATGTACTTGACTACTTGTTCTTTTCTGAAGGAGCTGGTTCCTGAATGTGGCAGTAGGCCTCGCAAGAGAGTTTGATTGGACTCCAGTGAGAGGCCCAGAAGGAAGCGGAGGAAAAGGTCCAGGTGTCCATTCTCACTCTTTAAAGCCTTGTCCACTGCACAGGTGAGGAAGTCAGACATTGTCTGCTTTTTTAAGGAGCCAAAGACAATAGTGTTTCTCTTTAAGAGCTCGTTTCTGTTGCCGGATATAAAGGTAAGAAAGGCATATAAAGCAGAGAGAAACTCCTGAACACTCAGATGAACAAAGCTGAAAACTTTTCCCAGGTGCATTTCAAACTCCTTTCTAAAGATCTGGGTGCAGACTCCTGAGTACACTAACCCTTCTCTGACACCAATGCCACACTCTCTCAGGTCTTCCTCATAGAAGATCAGATTGTCATTTTCCAGCTGCTGGAAAGCCAGTTTTCCCAGTGCCAGAATAGTCTGTCTAGTCTGATCATGATCAATGTCACTTCTCCCTCTGTATTTTTGACTGCTCCGTTTGATCTGGAAGTTCAGAAAGTATGAGAACATTTGAGTCAGAGTCCTGGGGATCTCTTCACTGTCTGCCTCTCTCAACATCTCCTCTAAAACAGTCGCCGCGATCCAGCAGAACACAGGTATGTGGCACATGATGTAGAGACTCCTTGAAGACTTCATGTGTGAAATGATCTTTTCAGCAAGGCTCTGATCGCTGATCCTCTTCCTGAAGTACTCCTCTTTCTGAAGGTCACTGAACCCTCGTATCTCTGTTACCTGGTTAATATACTGAAGGAGGATCTGATTCACTGCTGCTGGTCGAGTGGTTATCCAGAGAAGAGAGGAACTCAGCAGTTTCCCCCTTATGAGGTTTGTCAGCAGCACCTCTACAGATGCTGATTTAGTTACATCTGACAAAATCTCATTTCTCTCTAAGTCTAGTGGAGGCTTACATTCATCCAGACCATCAAGTATGAACATGACTGTGGTGCAGCCTATTAATTCCTTTAATGGAACTTGTTTGAATTTTGGAAAAAATAGATAAAGAAGATCCACCAGGCTGAGCTTTTCCTCCTTTATCAAATTCAGCTCCCTAAAAGAAAGTGGAAATATGAAGGTGACGTCCTGGTTTGCTTCTTCTTCAACCCAGTCCAGGATGAACTTCTGAACAGAGACTGTTTTCCCAATTCCAGCGATTCCTCTGGTCAGCACCGTTCTGATGGGTTTGTCTTTTCCAGGTATGGGTTTGAAGATGTCATTGCATTGGATAGGTGTCTCTTGTTGTGATCGTCTCCTGGATGTTTCAATTTGTCTCACCTCATGCTCATTGTTGACATCTCCACTGCCACCTGCTGTGATGTAGAGTTCTGTGTAAATCTTATTCAGAAGTGTTGAGTTTCCATCATGTGACACTCCTTCGTTTATGCTTCCATATGTCTTCTTCAGTTCTGATTTGTGTGTTTCTTTACACATGGTGATATGTTCTGATAAGCAGACACAGACAACAGCAAAATAGCATAAGTTAGTGTTAGATTTCTGAGTTTGTCCCATCAAACTGACACTTTCATTTTTTTTAAATATACTGAGTAAGAGATATAATGTTAATTACCTAAAGGAAAAGCAAAAGTAAAATATGATTAGCCTTGTGCTTTTCAACCCTTTCTAATAAGAGAATAGAGAATTGCCAGTTGTTAGGCACGAGTTGGTTTTACTGGGCATTGCAACCTTAAACTACTTTAGATTAATCTCTGAATTTCTGAACTTTATCTTTGGACATTTTTTTAATATTGTGTGGTATGATCTCACAGTTGTGCATCCAAGACAAACTATGAATGTTTCTCAACTAGAGTGAGTGTGGGGAGTGTCTTAATCAAAATTGACTGTGAATTTAGCCACATGAAAAAAGTATTGTGCAAACATATGCACACCTTTTACTTTATTTTTTCTATTACTTGGATTTTAATATATGGTAAAATGCTTCACCTGGGACAACAGAAGTTAACTTAAGAAGTTAAGAATTATTAGTCATTAAGAATTATTAATTGTCAATAATTGCTCTGTATTTGTAATACAGACAAGGAGGCAGAACACAAGTGCAAGTCTTTAGTGATAAAACAATAAGAACAAACAGAAACCAATGACACTAGGAATAATAAGAAACAAATCATTAAGATCAAAGAACAGGGATACACCATAACCAACATGGAGACAAAACACCAAGCAAGAACACAGACAACCACAGGGAGTATAAAAGCACCAGGTCTAACAATGTCTAACAAGGAACACCCGGGAAGGGGTGGAGCTACAAACTAGGGATCAGTGAGGGGCATGACAAGAGGGCGGAGATGGGTGGAGCTTAACACCAAACTAACAAAAGGCAGATGCAAGTAACAGGAGGAAAATAGACTAAAAAAGACAACCAGAGAAAACAGAGACAAGCGGGGACAAGACAATACAGGATGTGACTGTTTTAAAGCATCTGGTAGATTTCTCAGTCACATACATTCAATCTCGGCTATAGTTTAAGCTCAGTGCACTGGGGATGAGCTCCACATATAAACCATTAACTAAACACTGCAGTGCAGCTGTAATATCTACTTACAGATCTTCAGACATACCTTCAGTGAGTGTAGAATCACCAGTAGAGCCAGGTGGAACTGTGCTGGTGCTGCTGGAAGTGGATGCATCCTGAGCTGAAGGGAAGATACATATAGAACAACCACTTGGAACACGCTTTACAAATACCATATCAATCTTTGCCAGTTTTTAAATGTCAGTCCACTGCTGTGCTCCTTTCACTGGCTTTCTTTAAGGCAATGATCCTCTACTGGACGTCATGCAATGTATCTTGCAAAAAATAAGCCACATGTCATCACAATCGAATAGCACCACCGTCTTCTCTCGGCCAAATGGAAAAATCATCTGTGGTTAAATGAACTCAAAGGAAAAATTTGTGTCTAGTAGTTTTTATTATTTTTATTTATTAATTATATACAATATATTTCCTTCATTTACTGTGGAAACTAGGTAATCATAAAATTAACATAAAAACATATTTTAAGTCCTGTACACATTTTGTTTGTAGATTGTGAAGGTCACTATGATATAAAATTTCATAATCTTCCAAAAAAGTTCCCTACGTTCCTATAGTAACTGCCTTTGTTTTGTAATAAGTGGTTAGAAATGTCTCCCCACATTACCCCCTGTCTGTGTTTCATGTTGGAATGCCTGTTTAAAATAAAAGAGCATTTAAATATATGTTTTTGGCATTTTCCTCTCTGCTCGTGGCACAGTGGTGGCTCATCAGGATTGTGGAAATGTAGAGTGCGTAAGTTCTAGCTTACATCCATACATGACGTGTGCATTTCTGAGTTGAACTTTGTGGTGGCTAGAACCACTCTTCCTGCTCTCAGGAAGGAAATGCTAGGAAGACTTGGAGGTAGTGAAGCTGGTTGCAGTGACTACTGGCATAGCCGAGGAAGAGTTGAAACTATATAGGTAGTCATAAAGTACCTAAGACATAAACTCGGGGAGCAATGATCCAATTCTGAAGGTTTAAATTGCTGGGGTCAAAGTGACCCCAAGGTCAAAAGATTTGAAGATAATGAGGATTAAAATCCATCCTATATTATACAAGCAGTCTGAGCAGTCTAATATTTGGCTAGGATTCCTACTTCATGTTTGGTATTATGAAGTTAAGAGTCAGTTATCGTTATTTCAGTTTCTTGATTTACTTTCGACATGAACTCAGACAAGTCATATGATTTTACTCTACTCAAAAGGAAAAATGTACTACAATGCAGTGACAAGAGAATGCGTTACTTTCCACCTCCAGTAGAATAAATCTCTATTATAATAATTCTGTGTGCCTCAGTGTATAATTTCTACACATCTCTGTGAAATACAAGTAACAATGACTTTTTTAATGCAAATCAACTCTTTAACCTAAAACTTTAACTTTAGACTTTTCAGACTTTATCACTTACCTGCATATGCGTTGTTTATGTTCACTGTAAATGATCCTTGAATAGTATTTCCGTCAATCACTGGAGCACAGGCGTTTCCTCCTGTCTGAGCTGAGATGTTGGTCTGGACAGGAGCGATATGGTCTGGAGTCTGAACTTCCATCTTGTGAGAAAAGCGTTTGGCCATGAAACCATAACATCAATTAAGGCCATTCAGATTTGAGTCATTTTTCATTATTAACGATCATCTCTTTTTGCCAGACAGGGGACTGCACTTTCAACTGGTTTGGACCAGATTAATGTGTCATCTCAGGAGGAAGTTGAACGCTTCCTGTTTCAAAACACCCTTCGAGGTGGATTTCAGAGACATTTTAAGGGGGGAGCCTAGCCACTTCCTATTTATCATATCATTCAAAAAAAAGACAGTGTGCACAAGTGTCTATCAAGTGTGCACAGTCAAGTCCTGATTCATTGTTAAATAAATATTTTAATATTAAAATTGTACTAAATTATTTATGATTTTATAAATGTCTTTAACCCTGCATCAAAAATTTGAGAAATGTAGCTGGATATATTAAATCCTAAATCAAGAATTTGAGACATACACGTACTGGTGTCTTTCTGTATTTCTACTGCAAATTGTTGCTGCTCAGTTCTGAATTGATAAACAGTCAGTTCACTCAGTGGTTAACCTATGACAGCTTCCACAGGTCTCCTAAGCTGTGCAGTTGCATTCCCTAGGTACATTAAGTACATGATGGGAAGTGCGGTTGCAGTAAATAGCTCCAATACCTGTAAGTATCCTGTGACATCAAAATCAAACATGCATCTTTAAAGGGCATGAGAGGACTGATGGGTAAACTTCCCTGCCACTGTAAAGTGACAAACCATTGTGTGCTATTCCCTGTGCAGTGTGAAGTACCCTACTAATGGAACGTTTTCAATCCCTGTGCTTTGGAATCACCTTGTGAATTTCTGATTACCCTGTGCAGAACTAATAAATATAGGAAAACATCATAGGTTAAATCGTCATCGCAGATGATTAATATTTGTTCATGGATCAATATTTATTGGCAATGAAATTTCATTGTAAACTAACCTGTTTTATAATAATGATTTTATATTTTACAATAAAAAAACTGGACTGGAAGGCCAACACGGAGGCTGTGTACAAGAAGGGGATGAGCAGATGTCACTTCATGAGAAGGTGTAGGTCTTTCAGTGTGTGCTGCGAGGTGGAGATCCTCTACCAGTCTTTGTTGGGGGGCTGTCTTCTTTGCGGCAGTTTACTGGGGAGGTAGCATCAGAGGAGCAGAAGCTATAAAGCTCAACAAGCTGATCAGGAAGGCTGGCTTAGGTCTGGGCTGCCCACTGGATGGTTTGGAACTGGTGCTTGAACGGAGGTCTCTTAAAACACTTACTGCTCTCCTGGACAATACCTCACACCCCCTTCATGACCTTCTGGTCAGACAGCGGAGCACTTTCAGCAGCAGACTCACAGCTTTGCTGGCGCAGAGAGAGGTACAGGAGATCGCTTGTACCAACACCAATCGCACTGTGCACCTCCTCTTCACTGTGCCGGGACACTAACTGAACACCAGCTGGACATTACACATTACACTTCTCCATACTCATATCACTGAGCACTGCCACTGTCTCTATGTCCCATAAGACTGCACATTTATTTATAGTACCTTCTGTACGTTGTTTACAGTGTACATCTACCCGTTTCTGTCATCTGGCTTCTGATTGGACGGTTTTAGATGACTTGTGAATGTTAAATACACAGCTGCACTGATCTCCTGTATAATATTTATACTCTATGCCTTTATTATTGTACATACACTCTTTGTGGTAACTTCATGGTACTTTCAAGGCAGAATACTTCACATAGTCACTTTACTTTCATTACATTAGATCTATCTATCTCTATCTCTCTATCTATCTATCACAGTGGAGATAGAGATGGCTGGGCTACCCCTCCTACTAACTGTTTTGCGTTTCACTCATTGTTTGTATTTATTACTAGACATCAGAAAACAGTGTAAAGACATAATATATCCCATTTCATGAACGCTGACTTCATTCTGACTCCCTGTGTAGAGCACTGTATGGGATGAAACCGCATCGCCATCACAGACACTGTCCACCTCGTTTTCACTCCCTCTCTCCCCTCCCTACCCCAAAGCTACTAAGCACTGTACTAAGCACTATAATGCATGGTATAGACTGACTCAACTCAACTCTACCAGCTGCTTGTTTTACACTGCATGTACAGTATTCCCTAAATTCCCTTAGTTTTGTGAGGCCAATGGCACCACGACCTAAAACTGCTAAGAACAGGACAGGGCAGGACAGCTTGGGAACTGCTACCTCAGATGGTCATCAGATGGTCATCAGATGAGACGACTATGCTTGCTTAAAGGTTATGCAAGAGAACATACTAACCTAGTAGCTATGTGGTATACTAGGTATACCACGTTATGCCATGGCACCTGTTCTACAACACAGAACCCTTTCATTTTAAGAAGCAGAACAAGTGGAAATAGAAACATCATGGATCAAAACATTCAGTTCCTGAAAGACTTCTCACAGAGTACATCCACCATCCCACCATCCCACACAGGGTACATATGAAGGACTATTCACAACTCTTTTTATTGCAGAAATAAAAATGCGATTACATGGGTACTATAAAACCATATTTACAGTAAAACATGAAATAATGCATTACAGTATGAAATTACAGGAATTTACATGTAGGTTTACTTTGATAAACCTGGCTCATCTTTGCATGCCTTTATTGTGCGTCGGTCTTTTCTCATAACCATTGTTGTGTGACAGGTCATTCTGGGTAAATTTCAACAGCTGGAAGACAGAAAGCAGGGCTGAACATTAACACATCATCAACAGAATTCTTACATAAGCATAATTACTGTAACCACCATTGTTTACATTATTAATAAACATATTAAGCAGCTCACACACAAATATAATAAAAATATAATGAATGAATAAGGTAACACAAATACAATAACACACAAAAACTCTAATCATTTAACAGCTGTAAAGTTTTTCTGATTGTACAGGATTCAGTATTCTGTAGCGCCCCGCTACAGGCCTGGAGGTGTGTCCATTTAGGAGTGGTGAACCTCCAGGGCAATGTTGCGAGGCTTCATGGATGGCCCGACTCGCTTGTTAATCACTAAATAAATAACAAAGGCTAAAGCCCACTGTGCTCATTTAGGCTACAGATTGTTAACTGCTGTTGCTCAACAGTTCGGGGTCTCTTTAGTCATATTTTATTTTCTTAATGCGTCCAGTGAAGAGGAAGAGACGGTGGCAGCGATTCTGAATCCATTTATATATGGTTTCTTTTTTACATTTGTGGATGCAGTTGTGTGTTCAGTTTTCCGAAGTGTTCCTAAATCCATGCCGTGATTTACGCACCAGAACAGAGTCTGTCAGTGCTGCCTGAGGGCCTGAGCATCAGGGAGTATGATATTTCTCCAGATCCTCTGAATCTATAATGGTATTTTTTATTGTAGATGATAACATTTGAAAATAATTTGCTATCCTCTGGTGAGAAATGGTATTCTAGAGGTGTTGCTGAATTTGCCTTTCAGAGATTGAAAAACACATTTCAAATTTGGGAAAGGCTCAGCCTGGGAGACTCTATTATATCCAGACTGTTACTGACCTGTTGATAGTTAGTTGTGAGATGTTTTCTTTTAAGCATAAACACAACTGAACTAGCCTTTAACTGTGTTGCTGTCATGAAATTCAAAAAGAGTATTTAACTTCTGTTTTTTGAGATTTAAATTATATGCACATAATTTTATTCAGTTTTTATTAATATTTTGCACAATTTTTGTAAGTTTGTCTGTATTTAACATCTTCATTGCAAAGTCAAAACTGTTTAAGCTTGCATTAACATCATGTCACCATCCGTAGTGTGAGTACATACATTTAGAGACAGTAAATCAGTAACTTACAGTAGGTTCTCCAGTTTACAGTGTGGGTTCTCTTTTAGTTCGGTCAGAAGCTTCTTTTCTGTCTCTCCAGGTTTGTTGAGTGCCAGGTTTAGGTCTCTCAGATGCAATGGGTTTGATTTTAGAGCTTTAACCAGAGTGGCACAGCCTTCTTTGCTAAAACTGCAGTTATATAGCCTGCAGAGAAAAAATCATATTTACACTTCAACACTTGAACATAAAAACAGAAGTATTACAAACATTATGATTATATAATTATATGGATTATCTGTCTTTTTCACATGCAAACAGACAAGTGTTATCTCAAAGTGAATACAACTTACACTTTGTACAACTTTTACATCCACTGTAAGAAAGTGTTGACCTTACCCTAGTTTCTCCAGTTTGCAGTGTGGATTCTCAAGTCCAGCAGAGAGCCGCTTCACCCCTGAATCCTTCAGTTCATTGTTACTCAGGTCCAACTCATTCAGTCTTGAGAAGTCTGATCTGAGAACTGAGGCCAGATCTGAACAGCTTTTCTCTGTGAGATTACAACCGCACAGGCTTGGAAACAAATTATGAAAAGATTAGAAATCTGCTCCATCACAAACAAACACGCACACACCAGGCCTGGATAACATTTTGTAAGAAAATATTTCATGCCTTTTTAATGTCATCCCTTTTTGTTACTTTTTTTGCCTTATGCTACATAATTTTACATATATCAGCTTTCCCACCTACTAAAGGTACTTTATCATTTTAAGGTCTTCTTTTGTCTTCTTGGATTATCTGTCTTTTTCACATACAAACACACGATTCTTATACCAAAGCGAATACAACTAGTAGTTGTATAACCACAGTAAGAAAGTGTTGACCTTACCCTAGTTTTTTCAGTTTACAGTGTGGATTCTTAATACCAGCACAGAGCAGCTTCACCCCTAGATCCTGCAGTTCATTGTTACTCAGGTCCAACTCATTCAGTCTTGAGGAGTTTGATCTGAGAACTAAGGCCAGATCTGAACAGTTTTTCTCTGTGAGCTTACAACCGCACAGGCTTGGAGACAAATTATGAAAAGATTAGAAATCTGCTCCATCACAAACAAACATCCACACACCAGGCCTGGATAACATTTTGTAAAAAAATATTTTATACCTTTTCATCTTATCATTTTGATTACTTGTCAGTTTTTTATATCGTATGCTACTTAATTTTACATATATCTGCTTTTAAACTTACTAAACGTACTTTATTATTTTAAGGTCTTCTTTTGTTTGAGCATATGTGTGTGTCTACAAAGACAGTAGGTCAATAACTCACTGCAGTTTTTCCAGTTTACATTGTGGATCTTCTAGTAGTTCAGAGAGCTCCTTAACACCTGAGTCACCTGGTTTATTGATGTTCAGACTAAGTTCTCGCAGGTGTGCAGGATTTAATTTCAGAGCTTTAGCCAGAGCAGCACAACCTTCCTCTGTGATACTGCACCAATTCAATCTATAGGAAGGACAAAAAAATCTTTACACTTACAGCTCAACACAGACATACACCCAGCTACATTAAAAGTAATGCTACCACAGTTCGGCTTTGTAGACACAGAGTATGCATGCTTGATTACTCTACCTGCTGTCTAGATTTGACAAAGGATAAGACTAAATTAGTTTACCCTGCAAATGTAAGACTTTCTGTATCTGCTGATCTTTCTCACGGGACATGTTAATGTACAGACAGCCAATTAACCAGTCAGTAACTCACAGCAGTTTCTCCAGTCTACAGTGTGAATCCTTCAGGAAATCAGAGAGCTCCTTCGATCCCAACTCTCCTTGTTGAGTATAGTTTAGATTAAGTTCTCTTAGATGTGAAGGGTTTGATTTCAAAGCTTTAACCAGAGCAGCACAGTCTTCACCTGTGATACTGCAGCCTGACAGCCTAAGGATAAACACACACAACCGTGAACTAACGATATTAGTCATAATGTATTAGCAGTTTTAAAAACACCTCATAATTTACTTTACTATAGTTCTGCATCATTTTGCATCAGGCTTGTTGCACATCTTTAAAAAAAGATTGATGACAATTAATGAATCGTTTTTATTTAATTTTACAGAGTGTCCCAAATTGTAAAAGAAATGGCTTTGTATATTTGTGTTTGTGTATGTGTGAGAGAGAGAAATAGAGAGGGACAGTTATTAAGTTATTAACTTACAGCAGTTTCTGAATTTTACAGTGAGGATCCTCAAGAAGATCAGAAAGCTTCTTTACTCCTGAATTTCTGAGTGTGTTCCAGTTCAGATTAAGCTCTCTCAGGTGTGAGGGGTTTAATTTAAGAGCTTGAACCAGAGCAGCACAGCCTTCTTCTGTAATACTGCATTCATGCAACCTGCAGAGGGCAGTTATAATAATTATTGAAAACTTTCTTTTTCTTCTTTTACTAAGTATATATTTACAGTGTGGTTCCCCCAGTAGCTCACAGAGCCCCTTCACTCCAGACTGTCCTGGTTTATTTTTGTTCAAATTCAGTTCTCTCAGATGTGAAGGGTTTGCTTGCAGGGCTTTCATCAGAGCAGCACAACCTTTCTCTGTAATACTGCACTCAGATAGCCTGCAGAGAGAATAAATCTCTTCGTATAACTCTACTCAGAAAAGTCCACCATGTTTCTGGAGTAGCCTAGAACATGCAAACCAAGCACATATAATGTGCTTCTTGCCTTTCATGTTTAAATCTGTTACCACCGTAGCACTAGTAGGAAGACATAGAAGAGATTTAGCATATTCATCAGTAGATTCATACATCAGACACAAAGTAACACTAAGTCACTTTGATAGCATTAATGTCCATTAAAACTAAAGCTGAAGTCAGCTTGCTTTATTATATGTTCAGGTTCAGAATTAATATTTAGCTCTAATTTTGCTTTTCTACCTTAAATGGTACAGCACTTATATTCTGGTGCTGACATTCAGCTTTCATTCACTAGCTTCTTGTAGACATTATCCCCTAAAATGGTGCAGCAGCAAACTTCACTACAAGGTCACTACATATCCAATTTTCTTTTCTAAAAGAAAAAATATATATAAATTACTGACCTATAAATGTGCACGTGTCGTTTTTGGATATGTAACTAAATATAAAAATTAATAATGTTGTCTAACTTAATTCATGCATTTCTTAAAGGAAATTTGTGTCACCTCATATTTATAGCCTAGTGAAACCGGGAGTTATGGACCATCAGTAGCTTCAGTTTCAGTTGTTAGGTCTGGTTTTGTTAAATTATTTTTTTATTTATTTATTTAAGTGTGTGTGTGTATGTGTGCTTGTGTGTGTGTGTGTGTGTGTGTGTGTGTGTCTGTATGTGTGTGTGTGTGTGTGTGGGTGTGAGTGTGTGTGTATGTGTGCTTGTGTGTGTGTGTGTGTGTGTGTGTGTGTGTGTGTGTGTATGTGTGTGTGTGTGTGTGTGTGTGTGTGTGTGTGTGTGTGTGTGGGTGTGAGTGTGTGTGTGTGTTTGTGCATGTGTGTGTGTGTGTCTGTGTGTGTTTGTGTGTGTGTGTGTGTGTGTGTGTCTGTGTGTGTGTGTGTTTGTGTGTGTGCATTTGTGTGTCTGTATATGTGTGTGTGTGTGTGTGTGAGTGTGTGTGTGTCTCTGTGTGTCTGTATGTGTGTGTGTGTATGTGTGTGTGTGTGTGTGTGTGTGTGTTTGTGTGTGTGTGTGTATATGTGTGTGTGTGTGTCTGTGTGTGTGTGTATATGTGTGAGTGTGTGTGTGTGTGTGTGTGTGTGTGTGTGTGTGTGTGTGTGTGTGTGTGTGTGTGTGTGTGTGTGTGTATGTGTGTGTGTGTGTGTGTGTGTGTGTGTCTGTCTGTCTGTCTGTCTGTCTGTCTGTCTGTATGTCTGTTTATCTGAAGAGAGACAGTAACTCACTGTAGGATCTCCAGTTTACAGTGTGGTTCCTTCAGTAGATCAGATAGACCCCTGACTCCTAAATCTCCTGGACTGTTGTCATCAAGACTCAGCTCTTTCAGTTGCGATAAGTGGTTTGATTTTAAAGCTGCAACCAAAACAGCACACCCTTCCTCAGTGATACTGCAGCTACACAGCCTGCAAAGAGAGAATGGTATGTGAAATTAATCTTTTCTCAGGAAAAGGTGGCAGCATCAAATTACCAAAAAGTAAGTTATTACATATTACATAAAGTCAATTTAAATAGTGTTTTCCCTTAAACAATACCCACCACAGTTGAGTCCTCATCTTCAACTCAACTCAATTTTTTATCATTTAAAAGAATGAGGTAATGTCATGGTCATCTATTACCCTGGCAACTCCTTTTCCACTTGCCACTCTTGATGTCTCTTGAGTGCCTGGTCATTCTATTGCAAAGTGTAGTGTGCCCGGCCTCTCTTCCTCCTCCTTTGAGAGTTCCATTTCAAAGCTTGTCTAATTAGTTCTCTGCTCCACCAGTAATTGTCTCTGTCAGATTTTTTTTTCTGGTCAGGTTTGCCAGGTTTTTGTTTTACTCTTTGTCCAATTTATGCTTATTTAACAAAACACCAGATAAACTAAATACAATTTTATATTGTTTTCCTAAAAATTTATATACAAAAGTGAAGAAAATTTCAAAATCAGATTTTTCAAAACTAGTGTGACATTAAAACAAAAGGTGGTAATATGTTTTATTACTTAACTTAGTTAAAGAACACCATTATTGGACACTTGAGAAGACCAGTCATCCTGCATTGATATTAAATTAGAACACTTTTTGGTGTGTCAAGATATGTTTGTTTAAATTAGATTTTTTTTAAACAATTCCCTTTCAAGGTTTGTAAATGAAACTTTGATAAATTTTCACATTAATTCAGTATTTTTAAAAAATTGTGTTAAAAAAATTAATGTTTAAAAATCAAATGAAAATAAAACACGTTATAGCATGAAATAATATCTGACTCTAGCGACTGTTGCAATCCTACAGTTGACAGTGTGTCAGAAAGAGAGATGGAATAGGTAACTGGACATGTTAAGTTGTCTATGCCAGCGTATATGTGCAGGTCTGTGTATGAATGGCATTCACGGTAAGAAAGTAACAATCTCACCTCAGCGTCTCCAGTTTACAATGTGGATTCCCTATTCCAGCACAGAGCAACTTTATTCCTGAAGCCTGCAGTTTATTGTTGCTGAAGTCCAGCTGTCTTAGTCCTGAAGAGCTGCAGCTGAGAGCTGAGGCCAGAGCTACATAGCTTTTCTCTGTGAGGTTACCACAACGCAGCCTGGGAGAGAAACGTTATCAGAATGTCACCGTGCCACCAGTGCCTCATTACAAAGTGTAAGATAATCAGTTCAGTAAAAACTAAGGTCCAGGAAAAGGAAAGGATTTCATACACATATATTATTTTAGAATTGAACTGGGACCGGTTAGAATTGAACAGGGACTGGCAAAATTGAACTGGAACTCGTTAGAATTGAACTGGGACTGGTTAGAATTGAACTGGGACTGGTTAGCATTGAACTGGGACTGGCTAGAATTGAACTGGAACTGGAACTGGTTAGAATTGAACTGGGACTGGTTAGAATTGAACTGGAACTGGTTAGAACTGAACTAGAACTGGTTAGAATTGAACTGGAAATGGTTAGAATTGAACTGGGACTGGTTAGAATTTAACTGGAACTGGTTAGAACTGAACTGGGACTGGTTAGAATTGAACTGGGACTGGTTAGAATTGAACTGGAACTGGTTAGAATTGAACTGGAACTGGTTAGAACTGAATTGGGACTGGTTAGAATTGTACTGGGACTGGTTAGAATTGAACTGGGACTGGTTAGAATTGAATTGGGACTGGTTAGAATTGAACTGGGACTGGTATAAACTAATAACCCAGTACAAAATTAATGAAACATGGATTAATGAAAACACTCACACTGCTTTTCTGGAGGCTTTGACCACTGGCAGCAGTCTCAGAAGACATTCCTCTGATGAGCCGTATTTACTCAGGTCAAACTCATCCAGCCCATCTTCCGAGTTCAGCAACACAAACACCAGAGCTGACCACTGAGCAGGAGAGAGATTAGCTCCACTCAGACACTCGTTACCTCTTCTGTTTAAGTATGTCTGTACTTCCTGCACTAGCGTATGATCGTTCAGTTCATTCAGACAGTGGAACAGGTTGATGGATTTCTCTGCAGAGGGATTCTCTCTGATCTTCTTTTTGATGTACTTGACTACTTGTTCTTTACTGTAGGAGCTGGTTCCTGTTTGTGGCAATAGGCCTTGCACAAGAGTCTGATTGGACTCCAGTGAGAGGCCCAGAAGGAAGCGGAGGAAAAGGTCCAGGTGTCCATTCTCACTCTTTAAAGCCTTGTCCACTGCACAGGTGAGGAAGTCAGCAGTTTGTAACTTTTTAAAGTAAGCCAAAAATCCAGTGGCTCGCTCCAGCAGGACATTTCTGTGCTCAACGACGAAAGATAGCAGTGCATAAAAAGCAGCAAGGAACTCCTGAACACTCAGGTGAACAAAGCTGAAAAACTTTCCCAGGCACAGCCCATATTCCTCCCTGAAAACCTGGGTGCAGACTCCTGAGTACACTGACACATCTCTGACGTGAATGCCACACTCACTCAGGTCTTCCTCACAGAAGATCAGCTTGCCGCTTTCCAGCTGCTGGAAAGCCAGTTTTCCCAGTGCCAGGATAATCTGTCTATTCTGTTCGTGATTAGTGTCACTTCTCCCTCTGTATTTTTGACTGCTCCGTTTGATCTGGAAGTTCAGAAAGTATGAGAACATTTGAGTCAGAGTCCTGGGGGTCTCTTCACTGTCTGGTTTGCTCAGCGTCTTCTTCAGAACTGTGGCTGCGATCCAGCAGAACACAGGTATGTGACACATAGTGAAGAGGCTTCTTGTTGACTTAACGTGTGAAATGATCTTTTCAGCAAGGCTCTGATCGCTGATTCTCCTCCTGAAGTACTCCTCTTTCTGAAGATCACTGAACCCTCGTATCTCTGTTACCTGGTTAATATACTGAAGGAGGATCTGATTCGCTGCTGCTGGTCGAGTAGTTATCCAGAGAAGAGAAGAACTCAGCAGCTTCCCCCTCAAGAGGTTTGTCAGCAGCACATCTACTGAGGCTGGTTCAGTTACATCAGATACGACCTCATTTTCCTTGAAATCCAGAGACAGCCGGCACTCATCCAGACCATCAAAGATGAATACGACATTGTAGTCAGAGCAGTCTATCAAGTCTTTCAATCTAAACTGTTTCATTGTTGGAAAAAAGAGATGAAGAAGGTCCATCAGACTTGTTTTCTCCTTTATCAGATTCAGCTCTCTGAAAGCGAAAGGAAATATGAAGAGAATGTCCTGGTTCGCTTTCCCTTCCACCCAGTCCAGGACGAACTTCTGCACAGAGACCGTTTTCCCTATTCCAGCCACTCCTTCGTCAGCACAGTTCTGATGGGTCTGTCCTCTCCTGATGTGAGTTTGAAGATGTTGTTGCACTGGATGGGTTTCTCCAGAACTGTTTGTCTACTGGACGTTCTTTCGATCTGTCTCACCTCGTGCTCATTACTGATGTCTCCACTCCCCCACTCTGTGATGTAGAGGTTTGTGTAGATGTCATTCAGAAGTGTTGAGACTCCTTGTTGTGACATCCCTTCACTAATATAGCTGAACTTCTTCTCCAGTTCAGATTTGTGGGTTTGCTTGCACGCTGTGATGTATTCTGATAAGGAGGCACAGAAAAAAGCAAAGGATACACATGTATGTCATCATGGAGTAAACAATAAACAAATAAATATTAAAAATCAAAGACTACTTTCAAGTGCAGCTGATCAGCCAAGACGTGCTTTGTGTCCATGTTTGGTTTTTCAGTATCGAACAGGAGGGTCTGCAACATGCAGCTCCTTTACTGCCCACCTGTGGCTCAACAGCATAATTACATTTTAGGTACAAATGAAACAAAAGTCCTCCTGTGCTGAGAGTTCTCATAAAGAATTCTTGACTGGAATTTAGATTGTTTAATGTTTATTCATTTATTATGCTGCTATTTCACTGACCTTTAACCCCTAAGATTAACTGCTGGTTGCAAATCATGTTGAACGTTAATAGACATTTTACCCCTGCAGGGACCAGGGTAGTTTGATCTTTATATTTTTCTCCATCCCTGAATAGATCATATATTCGAGCTAGACACTATTCCACCTGGAGGCTGGAGGCTGGAGTGCAGGAGCATGTTGTAAATGCTATTACCTAGGCATTTAGCATTAACAGACTAATTTAGTAAGCTAGAGTTAGAAGGTCCATATCAAATATGGATACACATATGTAAAGGCAGGGCTATGTTCCATTTTACAGTAAACAGACTGAAGAAACCTGCAGATATCCTGGTACATTACTGCCAGTTTATTAGGCACATGCAAACTATGGCTTTTGTCAGTGAAGCACATAGTAGCAAGAGAGATGTTCGGTCTGGGGCGATATTCCACAGGAAGTGGGTACAGGAAGTCCCTGGTGGCTTAGCCATTGGCACACAGGAAGTAGCAGCCATGCACAGAGCCTGAGGGGAGTGCTGGAAATAGAGCTGAACTGTAAATAGGCTGTTGGTGTTAGTGTAACAGTGTGTTATTTGTGTTGTGTTGTTCGGTGCTGGGCTGTGGGGTAGCAGGGCCAGTGTTAGTGTTTATCCTGACAGGAAATGACTCAAGCTGGTAGCGGTTCTCCCCTGATGCTGTGTTTGATAAGGGGATTTCCCTCAAACAGCTCGGTATTCTCCACGTCTACTTCTTCTTCACCAGCATCACAATATTCACCCATCGTGTTTGGTTAAGGCTCACCTCTGCAGTAAATGTGGTCCTCAAATGCATATTCTGACATGTCCGGATTTGGGTTTCTTGGCCTAGCGACAGGAGGCAGTCATGTACTGGAGGTCAGGGAACCAGCCTTGAAGGAGGATTGTCCAATTGATTCCCTGAACCATCAATACATGACTTAAGTGGCTTTGGGCAAAGCATCAAACCCTTACTGCTCACCGGTGCCATGGATAGGACTGCCAGCCGTTCCGGGCATGTGTGCTCACTGCCCCCTAGTGTGTGTGTGTGTTGACGTGTGCTCGTGTGTGGATGTTTCATTGCACGGATGGGTTAAATGGCGATAATAAAATCCTCTGTGTGCGGCACAAAGGCAAGCGGTTCTAAATTAGCATTACCCTACAGTGAGTCTGTCTGGTTATCCTAATCGGGTGCTCCTGTAAGTTTGGCTAGAAGGAGGCATGCTGTGTTCGAAACCATACAGCCCAGTGTTCCTTAGTGTGCACAGCCTTGCAGCTCCAGTGATAAACTGTGTACATGTCTTGGCTGATTGACCACATTTTGAGTAAGAGGAAAATCATACAAATGATATTTTCTGCCCGCTATTCTTTCAAAACAATGAAAGGAGTGGACAGGCAGGTGAAGTCGAACGTGAAAGTAGCTTCCATGAACTGAACATACCATAGATGAAACATTTGCATATTAAAAAAGAAAAACAAATATTAAGAAACTGCAATGACACAGCTGGAGGTGACAATAGCATAAACCATTTGCAAAAGGCTCTTGTTCATAACTAGTGAATAACCAATGATAATTATATACTGCTGTTACCTTCTGTGAGGGAAGAAGAATCGGGAGAGCCTCCATCATGACCTGTGTTAGACTCGGAACAATCCTGACCTGGTTTGGAGATACAGGAAAATCAGAGCTTTCCTAAACCGATGACTCAGCACTGGTTAGTCCTGTGCGGTGCACGGTGCGTCCTTGTAGGACCTCTAGAGGTGTGCGTTAGCAGGCTATTAAAAATATAAGGCATGAGTGACACCTGGATTGAGTTTTTGCAGTCATGCTTTCCAGTGTAATGTGCCATAGCAACCAGTACAGCAACACTGTGTAAACCAGTCCAACACACACACCGAATCGCTTAGCACATCCTCTACAGAGCACGTTTAGCACAAGTGATGTTTATTAGCTGAATTTAACAGCTACAGAAACAAGTGTGAATATGTTTAATATTTTATGTTTCAGGTTTTTTATCTGTTAAACTGGGAACTAAAATTTGTATAACGTATTTTCATGACATAAACATGGAGTTACCTGAAACGACTCTAATGTATATGGAAAATAGGAGCTGTGTTTACCTTTAATGCTAAATCATGCAAACAAAAGCATTATGTTTTCCAGACTTTACCACTTACCTCCATATATGTTGTTTATGTTCACTGTCAACGAGCCTTGAACATGGTTCCTAGCAATCACAGGAGCGCAGACGCTTCCTCCAGCACCAGCTGCAATGTTGGTCTGGATGAGAGAGGTGGGATATGCAGTCTGAACTTCCATCTTCTGGAGGAAAAGCATTCGGTCATCTAGCCATGCTGTTTCTCAAAACATCGCTTATGATATAACATTCTCAAAATGGATCCTTCTGAAGATTTCACTTTCAACTCGGAAACTCGAGTGACTGTCACCACAGGAGGAAGTGCAGAACTTCCTCTGACAGAAGTCTGGCTTTGTAACAACACATTATAGAGTGAACACTTGGGGTTTGATTTACATTCAGAACGGGCCGTCAAAGACAGGCTGCTCCATGCTCCTGCCTGTCTAGTACCTACTCCAGCTCTCTAGTACTCTAGCTGGGGTTCTGCAAGTAACACTGGTCGAAGTCAAGTATCTTTAAACCTGCTACAGGCCATGCTTAAGTAGTAGGTACTTAAGTAACTCACCCACACTCACTCTGATCTTCCAGGAAGCTCCGGGCCTTCTTTATGTACCATAGTGGGCAGAGTTGGAGATTTTGTAGGATGCCTCCTTAGCACACATGTAGGCTGATGTAAAATCACACGGACTCTAACAGTCTAAAAGGAGACTGCAGATTTGGTCCAGTGTAGAACACCATGAAAACGACTTGACCTCTAGAAGTGCATGAGCGCACTCCAGCAGTAACACTACGTTCCACAGTTAGAGAACCCATGCTTTAAAACGATCAGAGAACAGCTCGTGACTGTTAAGAGATGGTTACTCAGTAACTCTATAAAAGCTATATCGTTCCCATGCCTGAGTCTTTCTGTCACAGGGTGAGACCAGAGGATCAAGTTCAACAAGAAAACTGTACAGCTGGGAGGATGTGGACGATCTACAAACCTGACTCCCTTTACTTTCATTCATAGGTATTTGACTATATGCATTTAGGAAAACAAAGAAAGTGCTTTATTTATTTGTTTGTTTGTTTGTTTGTATTTAGCAGTGGTTTGTACCTCCTGAGTTAAAAAAAAATCTTTCCATCTTTCTTTTTTATAATGTAGTGCTCCCTCTACAGGACAACGGCGAAATGACCCTTCAACAGGATGTAAATACCCAAATGAATAATAATGGTAATAATAAGAAATTATATTAAGAAATATGTTGTTATTTTAATATTGTACTTATGATGTCACACTTATGACTCTTTGCAGACGTTTAAAGGGAAACCAAAAGACCGTTTCCCCTGGATATGACTCATCAGATACGCAGTGTTGTCAAAAAGGGGCGGGACTTGAATCGGGTGGGCGTGGTGATGACAGGTGATGGCTTCAGAGATGGGCTGCCACGACAGTTCAGAGAGGAGCACGAAGGGAAGCACTAGGAGCTCTGAGGCTCGTCTGTTTGAATCTCCGGCCAGGTTCTCTCCACAGCCACGAGCCAGGTGAGTCCTTTCCTCAGGAGGCTGCTCCACAGCTCTTCCTCTTCCGGTCGTTTTATTTTCCCTGAAGTTCACAGCGCTGTGTGTGGAGAGTAACGAGCTGAGGGTGTTTACCTGGCAGGTTGTGTAACACTTCCAGGTGTAGAAGCTTCTTTTTAAACCACTAGAACCTGGACCAGCTGGAACTGGCCACCAGTGTTTACTGATCCCACTTCAGGATTCAGGCTGTCCGGGCAGTTTGGCTGATTGTATCTGGTGTTCTGGAGGAGAGGAGGAAGCACTGGCTTATCATAGGAACCTAAAACTCCAGTAGGCTCAGCCAGCAGGTGAGCAGAGCTTCCTAAAGCCAAGCCTCACTGAGATCTGTTCTACATGAGCATAACCGAGCATGACTGTAAAATAATATGTAAGCTGTGTGTATGTGATTTCAGCAGTCAGCTTATCTGCAGTCAGATTATTAGCCTTTTTATGGGTCCTGTCAGATGCACTTAGGTAATGGGCGGGTTTCGGAGGTGGGGGTGAGCAGTAGTTCCTGGATTGAGCGTGGGGCCATGTGCGTTTTCCCTGTGGGTGAAGAAGGTGGAGATACAGGTGGAGTTTGGGGATATTTTAAGCGATGAGATCAATACCTGTCCAGTTTAGCTTCCAGATGGATGCTATTATGGTTCCTTCCAGAGGACCCAAATCTGTCCCAGGACAGCTGAAGGTTAGGGCGGTTAGAGTGGTTTGCCAAGCTCATATCGAGAGTCTGTCACTCAGTGCAGATATTTCAGGCTTTGATGCTGAGATCATGGTGTTATCTGTTGGAATGGAGTTGATTGTACGCCACGCTGAGTGGTTTTGTATTTAGAATTTAAACTGGCTGATGGTTGTTTTTTGGGGGGCTAGTTTTTGTTAGCCTTTCTTTTTACAGAGTGTGGTACTAAATGAACACATTAAACATACTACCACAATTCCAGTCCAGCCTTTATCCAGAATCATGATCTAGTCACTGTAGGAGGAAACCCTGTACTGTAGGAGCTGTAACGCTGTATAGGAAACTGGTCTTTATGTTCTAAAGGAATTTAAGCCGGTCTATCTACTGTAAGTCCCGCTGGTGTTTCAGAATTTCGCTCTGAGAGCGACTGTACAAACTGCATGACTCAATCGGCTGCTCAGCTCCGTGAGTCATCTGCTGATTCTGATCGTTTGAGTTCCGATTATGCATCTCTGTTAGCGTGACTTGTGTATGAGCAAGGCTAAACAAACATCAAACAGCAATGGTCATACAACGTGACGCTGGACAGGCAAACAGACCGAGGCGCACCTGAACCGGATGTTATATGTAAGCACCCAGGGTCCATCTCACCTCATGGACACAGTGGTCTTGAAGCTTGGCTGCCACAGGCGCCATTCCCGTTTCTAGACTGCCCCTCTGAATTGGCCACCATCAGATCTGTAGCTGCAGTTACCTTTTCAGTTCCACATCACGTTTCACACCTAGAGGAGCTGTTCAGTGAACCTGATCAGTAACATTAGCCTACTTAAGAGACTGAATGAACAAACGTATATTTCCAGAAGTGTTCCCGACCCAGGAGGCTGCACGGGAATGCTTAGGAAGGCTGTACTCATTGTGGGGATCTGCTGAAGTCACAGGGAGGGTTTCGTATGATCTGCGGTGCATATGAAAGCTGGGGCAAAGTCTCCGTCTGTCAACACAAAGGATTGATTTGCATTGACTTTCTCTATTGATTTTCCTGAAGCCTGCAGAGCGAGAGAGAGAGAAGTGAACGGACAGGAAGGCTTTGTGAAAGAATGTGACCATATGGGTAGAGACAGGTTCCGGGTGTGTCTGCTGAGGTTTACCTTCGGTCACAAGCGCATGGTTTCTCACACAGTAAAGCCTTCTAGTTACCCTCCTCCAGAAAGGACCCGCCTTTGTTTTCTGCCTACGCACCATCACCCACACTCTGCCTGCACCGGCACACATGGAGTAGTCATGGGGGAATGAAGGTGTGGCTTCAGTTCAGTGTGTGAAGGTGAAGACATTTAGCTGAACTGTTTTAGACCCCCCCGGCTCTCCAACGCCCACAGCATTGTCCTTCACCTAAGAGGCAGTTAGCTACGGTTAGCTGGTAAGCAGGTTATAGACTGGAGATTGGACCTGTTGCTGGTGGAGGACCAGTGTTTTAATACGCTACAGTTATCATGAGCTAACGTTTGAACACCGCTAGAAGAGTTCCAGCTTTTGTTGATTTTCTACATGATTAAAAATGGGGGTGGGGGGAGGCGGTTATTATTTTTAATAAGTTTCTGTTTTAGGCCTCGACGATTATTAGATCCACCAATAGAGCCTTGAAACTAGAGGCTTGATCATGGTGCACACAGACTGTTTCAGAGTGGCCTGTTGTAGCTCTCTGTGCATTGTGTGAGGGTGAGCTGAGCTTGCCAGTAGGCGGGCACTAAGGACTGTGTTACAAGATGATGTCACTGTGTAACAGAGTAACGGGCTGGAATTCCACTCACTCTCATCACTGAGATTGGAATTCTTTTCAAATGTAGTTTCCCATGGCATTTTATCTGTACATAGATGAGCCGGTTGCTGGGTGTTGATGTGATGTGGTGATACCAGTGAGTGGCAGTGGAATCTGAGAAAGATAACTCGGCGCTGTGTAAGCTGAGGCTGAGGAGGAAATGACCTACAATAGCAGTGCACTCTAACTTGCTGTACTGAATTCTTTGAAGCTCTGATTGAATCAGTAGTCTCTGCAGGTAAAGCTATTGGAGCTGTAGTATGTAGTAGTTTAGGTGAGCAGGGATAAGATCTGCAGATATGATCCAGGTTGAATCTCAGTGAGGATCTGCAATCGGGAGGTGTATGACATCACTTCCTCAACGTGTACAGTGTATAGTATGCATAGTGAAGTCTCAGAGCACATCCAAGATCTGCGATCGTGAACACGTGAACTCTGACATGAGCAATAAACGCTGGACCGAAATGAGTCAGCACCATTTTTATTCAAATGTAAACAAATTTAAGCCTTTAAACAAAAAAACTTGGGATTTTTTTAGCCTTGTCCTTTCCACTTGTAGCTTGTATTGAGATGACTCTAGGGTAGATTTGATCTAGAGCTGGGTAATAGGGCAAAACATATGTATGTCTCAATATTTAAGATTCAAGAGTTTAATGTAATCTGCAGAGTAACGAGCAGCTGTACTCCCAGAGTCACTAACCAATACTATATATATAAATATAAAAAAAATCTATCTATCTATCTATCTATCTATCTATCTATCTATCTATCTATCTATCTGTCTCTCTGTCTGTCTATCTATCTATCTGTCTATCTGTCTATATATATCTGTCTGTCTGTCTGTATATCTATCTATCTATCTATCTATCTATCTATCTATCTGTCTATCTGTCTATCTGTCTATCTGTCTGTCTGTCTATCTGTCTGTCTGTCTATCTGTCTATATATATCTGTCTGTCTGTCTGTATATCTATCTATCTATCTATCTGTCTGTCTGTCTGTCTGTCTGTCTGTCTGTCTATCTATCTAACATAAATAAATACAACATAATAATAGCGCAGATGAAGATATATAAGTGCACACTCAATATTAATATACATGTTATATTGGATTATGACATCAGTACTTAAACAACAAATACCGTCATATTGCAAAGTCCTAATTTGGTAATGCAGTCTCAAGTTTAGTAGAGAGACGTACAACCCTGATTCCAAAACGTTAGGGACTGTGTGCAAAGCGTAACTAAAAACAGATTGCCGTGACGTGCTAATCATTCAAACTCTATATTAATCCAGAATAACACAACACATCAGATCTTAAACTGTGAAACTGTAATGTATTATTATTATATATGTGCTCATTTTGAATCTGATGTCTGGAACATAGAGTTTTAGAGTTCAGACCGGAGAAACAAGACAGGTGAAGTTGAGTAATGTTATAAAGCACCTGGTGGAACATCCCACAACCGTAGCACCAGGTCAGTGCCTATAGCAGATTGGCTGTGTACATGTATATCGTCGCTGTCCAATGACAAACATGTATCTCCATTTTTGGCCATTTTGACTTTTATGTATCATTTGAAAACAGCAGCTCCCGTTTACACTTTGTGAGATTTGCATTATGGACCAACTGAAATGTCCCAAAAGTGCTTGGTAAGACGTCTGGTTCCATTGACTTACATTAAAAATGAATGAGGTTTTTGGCCTCTCCTGTAAACTTGCCATTTTGGAGATACTTGTATTTCTTTGGACAGCAACGATGAGTAGGACAGCTGTGGTCTTTAGGGGGTCAGCCAGCAGTGCATTCAGGACCACGATTGGTCAGGAACCCCTCATCACTGCTCCACGAGCGCAGGTTAAAGTAGAAACCTATCCTGTCGTCCATTTGATCCAGATATGAAATTCCCTTTGGGAGTCAGGAATGTAGAACCACAGAAGCGTCTCTCCTGTTGACTGATGCGTTAGTCTGCTGAGCCGTGGTGTGTATTAATCACACTGGGCAGTTTGCCCACATTCCGGTAACCGAGTGTGTTTCAGCACTATTTATTTTGTGACAGGAGCCGGTTTTTGTACCCCTCCCTGTGATCCGTCACTCCTGTTCCTCACCGATGACTCACAGTCTTCCTCTCTCTATCGCCCAGGTTCTCACAGGAGGACGTTTCAGTGGAGCTGTCTGTTCCTCTGTGGAGTTTACTAACAGCCCCCCGCTGCTGCCAGTAGGGGGATCCAAGGGAGGGTGTGTGTTGATTGGTGTGTGATGGCAGCGTCTCAGCTTCCCGACTCTGAGGAGCACAGTAATAACAACAGCAGCCGGCACATTGAAGTGACGGTCACGGACAGTTCCCACTCCCAGACCACGTCCTCCAGACTGGCGCACCCTTCTCCAGACGCCACTGACGGTGGTCGCAATGCTAACGGCAGGTCTTCTCGGTTGTCTCGAGGCTTTGCCAAAGTCCTGCGCAAGAACCAGGATTACATCCGGATCAGCATTCCCGAGCCCAGGCTGGAACCGCTGCCAGCAGAGTGGTGGAAAACGGGCTTGGTCTTCATGTGGGCGGGGTTTAACCTGTTCTGCACCACCATCATGATCACCGTGGTCAACGATAGAGTCCCTGATAAGCTGGTGAACCCACCGCTGCCGGATAAGTTCTTCGACTACGTGCCCCGCTTGGAGTGGGCCTTCACCGTCACCGAGGTCAACGGCATGATCCTCGTCCTGGCCTGGTTCATCCAGTGGCTCTTCCTCAAACACAAGTAAGGCTTTGTCTCTGCACCTCACTTTCGGATACAGACACGGGTGGTTCCGGCTGCTTTAGGGATGTTTAGGGACGTGACGAGGTTTTATTCAGGTCCTTAAAAACCCAAATCAAAGCTGACTGAAAACTTGAATGAAGGTTTATACCCTGGACTTGAGACATTAAGATGGTTCAGTGTTCATCCATAACTATACCAGACTTCATCACTGTTGGTTTTCCTCATTAATAAAGTTCTCACTAGTTCCTGTTTCCACCGCTTCAGTGCATCCATCCTCGTCTCTCGTACCGAACATGCGCTTCCTAAATATCCGGACCTATCCTAACTCTCCATATCTGTGTGTTCAGAGCCATCATTGGTCGGAGGTTTTTCTTCCTGATGGGAATTCTTTATCTGTACCGCATGATCACCATGTACATCACCACTCTGCCTGTTCCCAGCATGCACATGAACTGCGCTCCAAAGGTGAGGGTGGCCACACGGGTTTGTTTCACGCTTCATCATTCCTTTATCACTCCCTCTATTTATGAACTTCTCCTGTCACTCCATCACCCATCCCTCACTCCTTACATCTCCCTGTGGAATTACCATTACCTACCAGCCATCTCTGGAGCCAAGCTTTACATTAGACTGTATAGTCAATATCTCTCTCTCTCTCTCTCTCTCTCTCTCTCTGTCTCTCTCTCTCTCTCTCTCTCTGTCTCTCTCTCTCTCTCTCTCGCTCTCTCTCTCTCTCTCTCTCTCTAGCTGAGTGATGACCTTTTAGGCAAGGTTCATCGTGTCCTGCAGCTGATGTCTGGAGGAGGTCTGTCCATCACCGGCTCTCATATGATGTGTGGAGACTTCCTCTACAGCGGACACACCGTTATGCTCACGCTCACCTTCCTCTTCATCAGAGAGTGTGAGTGTCTCAGCATCATCACGCACCCTGCTGTGTTAGGATGTCCTACTGAGCTTGTGTTTATAGCTGTGGTATGTTCTGGTCTGTCACTGCAGGTACAATATCACACACTTAGCCTCACGGTTACTAACACACTGGGTCTTCAGGTAAGCTGTAGGTTCTGTTCTGTAAGGACCAGTCGGCTCATGAGCTGCCACAAGCTTCCAGCCTCTGCATTAGAATTCAGTTATGGATATAAAGTGCAGTTCTGGCTGCATGGCAGTGTGTTTCCGTCACTCGGATTTCCCGGGAAGCTTCTGCTGAAGTATAAACACTGCTGAAATGTAAATAATATTTTCCACATGCTGCAGAACAAAACTGCACACAGTTCTCCTCACATTCTAACCAGAATACCAATACTGATATGGATCTCAGCTGCTCTCAGAGATTCAGAAGAAGCGTGGTGACATAACCGCTGCTTATGACCCTGCGTACAGATAAAGATCCCTCTCTGAACGCCCGCGGCCACCAGGTCCGCCCCTTTATTGCCGGGAAGGTTCGTTTCATGTACTGTGTATATGTTCTCCCTCCTGCAGACTCCCCCCGCTCCATGTGGTGGTATCACCTGATCTGCTGGGTTCTAAGTGCGGTGGGTGTGGTCTTCATCCTGGTCGCTCATGAGCACTACAGCGTGGACGTGGTTGTGGCTTACTTCATCACGTCTAGACTCTTCTGGTGGTACCACACTTTGGCCAACAACCAGGTACGGCAGATCTGTGATGCGTTTGAGTGATATGAAGGTCATGGTTCACATTCCCGGGTCGGTGTGTGTGTGTGATGAGTTTATAGCACCGGTTTGCCCTTAGACCAGCCGTAATAAGGAGGTTTTATTTCCCATGATAGCGTTTAACAGCGCGGCCTTTTAAATATTAACACTTTAGAGCTCTTTAAATTAGGGCCATTCAGATCCGGCTGAATGCTATCTTAGCCCCGCCCCCTCAATTAGAGTAGTGCTTTCCCTCCGTAACTAGTGTTCTAGCAACAGAACACAGTGCAGGGTTATCAGTGGATGTGCCCGTATGAACATGGTGCACTAGCATAATGGCTAACAGCTCTGCACGTGTATGTGTCCGTGTGTGGATATTACATAAACAGGTCTAATACTCTTCACCTGCATTACCAGGGTTTTAATTATATTCATCTCTCTCTCTCTCTCTCTCTCTCTCTCTCTCTCTTTCTCTCTCTCCCTCTTTCTCTCTCTCTCCCTCTCTCTCTCTCTCTCTCTCTCTCTCCCTCTCCAGACTCTGAGAGATTCTCCCCATAACTATTTGAACAGAGTATGGTGGAGGTTCTTCTTCAGCTTCATGGAGAGGAACGTTAGAACCACGGTTCCCTGCACATTCTCCTGGCCTTTATCACTGCCCACAACCTGCACCAAAAACCCCTGCAGGAGATACTCCAAAGTCCAGAGCATCCGCGAAGAGTGAGGACACACAGCTCCACCAGCTGTATGCGACAGTATGCAAACTCCCCCACCACTCCCTCCCCGGTGTTAATGCTCGAAAGGACAGGCAGTTAACACCTCCTCCACAGAGAGCCAGTGCTCAGTTTCTATTTATTTGCTGTGCTTCACCTGCACAGTCCTCTGTCCAGTTTCCTCCCGGTATGTTCAGTAATTACACCGTTAGCGTGTTGGGTGTGTTCTCTGGGGAGAATGGCTTCACTCATCAACACTTGGACAATCAACTACAACAACATGGTATTCGGCTAGCAGTGAGCAGATCTGGCATGGAACTGTAGACGTTCCCGCACACACAGCAGTGTTTAAGAGACTGTGAGGGCCCAACGAGTGTGTGGGTCGGGATTTGTTTACCTGGAAATTGGTTCTTGTGTGTGTGAGTGTGTGTGTGTGAGTATGTGTGTGTGTGAGTATGTGTGAGTATGTGTGAGTGTGTGTGAGTGTGTGTGAGTGTGTGTGAGTGTGTGTGTGTGTGTGTGTGTGTGTGTGTGAGTGAGTGTGTGTGAGTGCTTAGTTGATGTACAGGTCTATGAAGGAGAAGTATACGTGTATGTACTTCCTTATGAAGCTTCATATGGCGATTGGGGTTCGTTATAACAGCGGCTTCACACTCCTGCAGTAACGTTACAGCCTCACACGTTTAACTGACCGCACTCTGTAAAAATAGCTCCGTATATAACCAGGAAATGTTGTTTGGCTTGTAACTGTAGCAGAACCCGTATTGGTGCTCTAGAGAACCAGTTTATCTAAAGGTTCTTTAAGGAAGCCTGCGCAGCAGACAAGCATGAACACTTTCAGGTGGTTCTCTGAGTGCTCATGGTTCTGTATGGAGAGCTTTGCCTTTATTAAGGAACCCTTAAAGAACCGTTTTCAGAGCTGTAGGGCCGCGAGGCATGGACGTGACACCGGAGTAAAAAATGCAAATAGTAAACCACCATGCAAATCAGCGCTGTGGCTCTTCCCCAGATCTCCTGCTCCACTGTGGAGCTGGCGTTGTGGTGCACTCGGAGCCGACCTGTGGATGTGTTTGCATGTGTATGGACTCCGCACCTCCATCCGGCTCTGTGTTTACAGTTAGGGATGCTGGAGAGCGACTGTCCCTGTATTTACTGACGTTATTGAAAAGTTTGTTTGTGGTTGAGCTTTTATTTCGGTTGGATGATCCGTTGCTTTAAGGTGTTTCATATTAAATATGTTAAATAATAAACTATTTTTCTATGAACTGGAGTCTCATCCTGTGCTGTGCTAGATCATAGAAGACAAACACTCGTAGGGCTTTTTAAAGAAACTGTAACTCCTCCTCAGGAGAACAGCCGCACCCAGGAGGAGGTGCGGGTGTGCTGGGAAGGAAGATAAAGGTGACCAGGATCAATAACTGGTGATAAATTTAGACTGATATGATCAATATTTATTGAGCTACACATACAGAAGTCTGTCTCTAAGTATGGCGTCCCAACATGCCAGATGTCTCGGTATGGAGCTGTAGAGGTTCCTAATGGACAGTTCCTGCTGATGGTGTGGTGAAGGTGGAGGACACCAGGCTTTCTGGACGTGTAACACATGACAGTAAACCATGTTTAGTGGATGGTGCTTAGTGCCAGTGAAAGTTATGCGGCTGTTGACCTGGCTGTTCAGGTGCTCTGTGTGGTTCTTCACCTGAGACAGTACAGTGGTTGCCAGTCCCACTGATGGGAATCTTAAACTCTGAGTGTTTTGGGTTTCCCCTGATCTAATCACCTGCTTTAGGGAATCTCGTATATTAATATAATTATTATATCTGAGAGTTCTTTCAGTGGGTGGGAAAGGTGTGCTGGAGCAAACGCCTGTATTACTCCTTCGCTGAGCTGGAAGAGGACGGATGCAGGGTTGGCCCGTAATTCTGAAGAACTTTTCCACCTTCAGTCAACAGTAAACACTGATCTCAGCGCTGTGCAAATAGCGTCCATTCGCTCAGACTTCGGACTGTAATCCAGACTGTTCTTACTCAGCAGTCTCAACATTAGTCACCAATGACTCACTAAACCCAAACAAAGCCCTGATCCTTTTAAAGAACTCTCATAGTCGAAGACCTGAGACACTCATCCGTATTGATCACCTTTCTATTCCAGTGTTCCAGCTTTATCTCCCTGTAAAACACCTACAGCCAGCTGAACCCTCAGACCAGATTCAGATGGAGCACAACATACATACATAGCAACAAATGGAGACTGAGGCTGGGACGGATGACCACGCCCAAAGCTCCTTACCTAACAATGGAATATCCTTTATCAGAGGTGCACACCTCCAGTCCTGGAGGGCCAGTGTCCAGCACGGTCTGGATGTTCCTCCACTCAAACACGCCTACACCACATAACAATTTACAGTTGAGAATCAGGTGTGCTTGATCAGGTAAACTACCAGCCTGTGCTGGACAATGCCTCTGTGGGACCATAGCTGTGCACCCGTCCTATACGTTCAGTCTCTACCTCTGTGATTTCGGTGTTTCCACACCCCACCACCTTCTGAGCTCCTCCATGTTCCTATCCCGTAGTTCAGTGTTTCCTAACCCTGGTCCTGGAGGGACGCTGTAGGGGACTGACTACATTAACACAGGCCCTGCAGCTCTTTAATTAATGAGCTGATGAGTTGAGTCAAGTGTGTTGGGAGCGGGGAAGGGAGCCCCCAGGACCAGGGTGGAACAACCCTGCAGTAGTTCAGTAGTCACCAACCCTCCCCCAACCCATTCTTACCCAACACTAATCCTTCTGATCCAACCAATCAAGAATTCTGAGGGGCCTAATCAGCTGAAGCTGGTATAGCAGAGTGTGTGTGTGCTGGTGTGAGTGGATCTAGAACTAGAGGATGACCAACACTGCACTGTGCAGTAGCAGATGAGCTATCGTCTCTGACTGTCCATCTACAAGGTGGACCAGCAAGGTAGGAGTGTCTAATAGAGTGGACAGTGAGTGGACACAGTGTCTAAACACTCCAGCAGCACTGCTGTGTCTGATCCACTCACACCAGCACCACCCACACTAACACACCACCACCACGTCAGTGTCCCTGCAGTGCTGAGAATGATTCACTCACACCAGCCTCAGAACTTCATGCTGAATGCATCTTCTTAGTGTTACAGTTAAAGTGAATGTGTCTACACTGGATTACTATCTCTTACAGTCACCATTAGAGGGCGCTGCTGAGCCGAACACAAGGAGGAACAGAAACCTGGTAGGCCTGTTCTTATCAACACTGAAGGGGAGTTATACCAGTATCTACACACATGTTCAGAATTCAGGGGCTGAGATGTAATTGGTTTGGTCTGAATTTGATTGTAGAGGCTCAGAAATCTCTGGTGGTGGTGATGGGAACCAGGAGTTTGTTTACCACTGAATTCAACCAATGGATCTTCTCCACACTATCATAAACAGCGTCTCAGACATCAGGCAGCGTATTCAGAACCACCTCATGTAGGAACTTCCTGTGAGGGGGCTTTTAGAGGAGACGTCTGTTTCCATTTAGAACACTTCAACTTGCTGAGCGTTCAACCCCAACCCACTCTGAATGACTCTGTTCACATCTTAACCATGTAGCTATGCAGATTTGAAATATCCTGGATGTCCTGTTTGAGTGTAAGTCAACTGGGCAGAGTCTTACTTGGTGTTTGGACACTTTAATGGAACAGAAATGACGGGAACAGACAATCCCAAAAATCACCAAAGCAGCGCTGCGCGTCCGTCCGCTTACTCTTCTACTATCGTGAATGAAGATTAGAGTTCAGGTGGGCTCTGTAAAGTCCTGGTCTTCTAGGAGGCTCAGTGGTTGTACTTGGTGACCGCAGTCCAGCCGGTGTGGAAGCGGATCCATTCGAAATAGTGGGCCACTTTAGTGTAAACGCCGGGGTAATCAGCCTCCCCACACTTCTCACCCCAGCTCACGATGCCCCACACATACGACAGCCCGCTGGCGTCCTTGCACACCAGCGGACCACCGGAGTCGCCCTGACACGAGTCCACCTTGCCATCCAGGTCACCTGAGCAGGTAAAGACAGAGCAGAGACTCAGAGATAATTTTAACCCATTTGGTTTTGGGCCACATGAACAATGGCCGTGTTTACAGTGGCTTTTTTTTGTTATTATCACTTAGCAAACCTACAGGCGACCAGGGGCGCCAGGACTTTTGCATACACCTGTGTCTGTTTTGCGAGTGCAGCTCTGTGCGGTGAGTCCTCTGGGAGCGGTAGGGCGAGTGATGTGTGTTTTACAGGTTAAGGAATGTTCCAGAGAATGTTCCATACGTAAGCTCTGTTTCTGAATGTAGTGCTCACTCAGAACATTCAGCATCACCCAGGCAGCCTACGGCACTGTAGCTCCACCCATTCTGTCTGTATTTGAATGGACAGCAACCCAGCCCCGCCCGTTCCTGCTGAAGTGATGCGGAGTGTGGTTCAAGCTGACGGCCTTTGCAGTGTCATGTGGGGAAAGGGTTAAACGTTGTGCTGCTCCAGGCTGTCAGTAAGCAACTGTTTCATTGTAGCTTCCATGGGAGCCAATTAGATCAGAAGTCATTTACATATGAAACACACAGTCTTAAAGGCACAGTAACACCAAAAGCCTGGACATTCGACAGGCCAGTTTACACGCACTGATGAACACGGATACAGATAGGAATGGGGCTGTGGGGCCGGACTCTGTGTTCATTTCGTCCGTATCTGGGCTCAGAAAAGAGTGAAACCAAAAGTTTTAGTCACTGAACTTTTTGAGCACATCCTGTCTGGCCTAGTCCACTACCAGGGCATGGGACAAACCATATCTCTGGGACAGCCGCAACAAGACAGGATTTAGGTGTGACTTGGAAAGTGTCCAAGAGAAATACTACTAAGTACTACTGCCCTCTAGTGGACGCATTGCATTCCAACATCCATTCCAACGTGAAGGATGTGGAGAAGTACGTGGGCAGTGATGGGTACAGCGTTGGAAAAGTAAACCTCAGTGTCAGACATAAACTTCAAACACACATGTACACACATCACACATCCTTCTGGCACATACCTGCACACTCCATTCCGTCAAAGTACCTCTCCTTGTAGTACTTCTTGCAGTCTCCGATGATCGTCACGTTGGCCCATTTCAGAGCATTTGTAGTACCTCCCTCTATAAATACATACACATATCCAATAATCACTCATCATAACACCAACATTAAAACAGAGACGGCATAACAGCTTCCACCACGCATTCCTTCAACCCTTTTGAGGGATGTCAGCTAGGAACAGTCCTTGGGGGGACAGTTCCTACATCGAGCTGCTGGACAACCCGGTTTGGCCTTTTGCTCAGCATCTTACCGAGTAACACATTTCTATCCTAGTATTCCCAGATGACTTATCACAGGTCTGCACATGTGACTGATGTGACTGATGAACATTCGGGAGCATTCACACATCTGGACTGACCCCCAAAATTCCCAGATTTGGATTCTCTTGGAAATCTGCAGGAACTACCAGGAACAACCGGTAAGTCCAGGGAAGGCATCCACCAAATCTGGACCAACTGACCAATGACGAAGGACTGCTCTGTTGTTTGGGAGTTTTAGGAGTGAAGGCTACAGTTTGTGATATGAACTTTTCACACGAAATCTCTTTTAAACTACACTGTTTACGCTTCCAGGTGTGATTTGCATTTACAGCAGCGGTGTAAAACCTCACTCTGTACTGTAGGGGGAGCCCAAGAGCAACAATCCCCATAGCATAATGCTGCTTTAAGGGGAGAGAAAGAAAGATGGTTAAGGTTTTAACAGCTTCACTGTGGACGCGGTACCTTTGTTTCTTCCCCAGCCGGAGATGGTGCAGGTGTCTCCATGCTGGAACTGCAGAGGGGACCACGGCACGCACACGGCCCTCACCGCAGGGTTGGGGTGTAAGCACTCTTTCTGGAATGCTAGCTCCTTCAACTGCACCAGCGCGATGTCGTTCTTGTAGGTGCGCGGGTCGTACTCCTTATGGATGATGATGTTCTTCACGGGGATGATGTCTGTCGTGGTCAGCAGGGACAGCTTCTTCCACAGGGAGAACTTAATCCGGAATGCCTGGGGCTTCTCCCTGCGCCCGAACACAGCACAAACACAAAGCAGAGGGTTTCCAACCCTCACATCTAATGACTGGACCT
>JAMWET010002130.1:232500-242500 GCA_024036415.1 Prochilodus magdalenae
GAGAGTGTAGGTTTGTCCAGTCCACACTGACGGGACTAGCCAAGGTAGTGGACGTGTGCATTTAGGGCTGTTTACAAGAGCATTTCCCGTTTTTTGCACTGCCTTTACGTCCACGCGTGGGCAGAACCCTTTTTGGTCAGGATGTAGTTTTCATTCAGACACTCCTGGGACAGCCAAGTAGGGGTGGGCATTTTGGGCTGTTTAGAAGAGCCTGGTTTTTTGGACTGTTTAGAAGAGCCCTTTTTGGTCAGATGTGTAGAAGAGCCCTCTTTGGGCAGCTGTGTAGAAGAGCCTGCTTTGGGCAGCTGTGTAGAAGAGCCCTCTTTGGGCAGTTGTGTAGAAGAGCCCTCTTTGGACGGCTGTGTAGAAGGGTTTGGATTTCCTCCAGGTGCTTCTTTGTCTATAGGTCCACTAGGAACCGAGTCCTCCTCTGGACTTTCCTGGATAAACAGATTTACCGTGTTACAGGGATACAGGGACAGAAGACACGGTCTATTGTTAGAATGGTCATAAGGTTATTAATCTGCCTTCATTCAGAGTTGAAACACAGAGATTAGCAAATAACCGCTACGGGGAACATGCTCAGTGCTCCAAGGCTAACATTGCTTAAATCATGGAACTCAGGTGTTCCAGTCACTTTCATGGCCACAGGTGTATAAACCCAGCACCTAGTCATGCAGACTGCTCCTACAGATGTTAGTGAGAGGATGGGTCGCTCTCAGGAGCTCAGGGAACTCCAGCGTGGTACCGTGATAGGATGCTCCACCTGTGCTACAAGTCCAGTGGTGAAATTCCCTCCTACTAAATATTCCACAGTCCACTGTCAGTGGGATTAGAACACAGTGGGAGTGATTGGGAACGACAGCAGCTCAGCCACGAAGTGTTGGACCACGTACAATGACAGAGCGGGGTCAGCGGATGCTGAGGGTCATAGGTCACAGAGGTCACCAACTTTCTCCAGAGTCCATCACTACAGACCTCCAAACTTCATGTGTCCTTCAGATCAGCTCAGGAACAGTGTGTAGAGCTTCATGGAATGGGTTTCCATGGCGAGCAGCTGCATCCCAGCCTCACATTGCCAAGCGCAGTGCAGAGCTTGGGACGAAGTGGTGTAAAGCTCCGCCCCTGGACTCTAGAGCAGTGGAATCGTGTTCTCTGGAGTGACCAATCACGCTTCTCCGTCTGGTGATCCGATGGACGAGTCTGGGTTTGGTGGTACCAGGAGAACGGTACTGGTCTGACTGCACTGTGCCGAGTGTAAAGTTTGGTGGAGGGGGGATTATGGTGTGGGGGTGTGGTTCAGGAGTTGGGCTCCGCCCCTTAGTTCCAGTGAGAGAAACTCTTAATGCTTCAGCAGACCAAGAGACTCTGGACCATTCCATCCTCCCAACTTTGTGGAGACAGTTTGGGGACGGCCCCTTCCTGTTCCAGCATGACCGCACACCAGTGCACAGAGCAAGCTCCATAAAGACATGGAGGAGCGAGTCTAGGGTGGAGGAACTGGACTGGCCTGCACAGAGTCCTGACCTCCACCCGACAGAATACCTTTGGGATGGATTAGAGTGGAGACTGAGAGCCAGGCCTTCTCGTCCAACACCAGTGTCTGACCTCACAGATGTGCTTCTGGAGGAATGGTCAGAGATTTCCATAAACACATTCCTAACCCTTGTGGAAAGACTTCCCAGAGGAGCTGAAGCTGGTGTAGCTGTAAAGGGTGGAGCATCATATTACACCCTATGGATTAAGAATGGGGTGTCACCTAAGTTCATATGCGTGTGAAGACAGACGAGTGAACACCTCTGGAGATATGGTGTATGTCTCAGTCCAGATTTAGACTTCTCCTCATACTCTTTTAGTTTCAGCCCCACTGCAGCTACAGCTGAGCTAACAGTTCTGCTAGCACGACCGGTCAGAGTTTACCCCACGCTGCTGAGTAAACAGAAACAACCTCCAACACAACAAACCAGCTTAACGAGCAATTCAACACTTACAGCGCAACCAGGCTGGAGGAGGAGGAGGACGAGGAGCAGGCCGAAGGAGATCCTCATGTTTCTTCCTTCCTTCTAGTCTTTATTTCTTTCTGCTTTCTTTTCCTCTTTCTGTCTGGTGGACTCTCTCGCTCCCTCCCTGTGATCTAACTGGACGTAGCACCTCTGGACAGTGCAAGGGCTCCAAAACTGGGTTCCACAAATCATTAACTTTGATCAATACAGACCAAATTTCACCCAGAGGGTTTTACTGGAACATGCAGACGGGTGTTCCAGTAAAGCAGTAGGAGTCATGGCCGGACAAACAGGAATTACCAACAACCTTTCATAAACAAACACACAAATTACAATACACAGCAGAATCTGCGGTGTCATATCTCTCCTGAACCTCCATTTCAGGTAATCAATCAATTAACCTTTACTTCAGCTCAGGGCACCCGGAGGGTGGCCCACCTTTACAACACAGCCGAGCACTATAGAAAAGAAGAAGCAACTGAAAACTGAAAATTTACGCTAATAATTAGGTGAAATATGACCACAAACTCAATTATAAACAGATCAAATAACAATAGGAAACATTAATAATTAACTAATAAAATAAAATAAAAATAGTAAATAATAAAAAAGTGAATAAGTAAAATAACTAGAGCAGAAACAGAGTAAAAACATAAAAAATACAAACACAAAAAATAAAAAATAGCAATAAAAAACAAAACAGAAATACCAGTAAATAAATAGATAAACATACACAGATAAATCAATAATAAGATTATCAAAAAATCAATAAAAATATTCAAAATCATAATCATAATAATAAAGGTTATAAAAGTCAACTAAAATAGTTTTTACTGATTTTCTAAAACTGTTTTAACTGTCAAAAATACAAAGCAATGACTATAAATGATTAGGATGCCACTAAAGACTCTGTGTCTGTGTGTGTGGGTGGGTGTGTGGGTGTGTTCCACTAAAGACCCCACAGACTGCGGATGGGTGTGGCTCAATGCTGAACTTCATCAGGCTGTTCAGAAAGAACATTCACAGCGTGAGGTGTTTATATAAGAGACGCTTAGAAGGACGTCTTCTCCCAGGACACTCCAGCAGGACAATGCCAGCCCTCCTTCTGCACGTCCTACAACAGTGTGGTGCCTGGCTGGGCTGACTCCAGTGCAGATTGGCCTCCTATTGAAAATATACGGTACATCATCCGGAGGAGACTCGGCCAATGATGAGCGAGGAATCTCGAGTGTGCCAAACTCCACTTCAGTCTCGTCCGTCCCCAAACCCTCAGGAGCGTATCTGAAGGGAAGGTGGTGTAGGACAGCGCTAAACATCAGTCTGCCCTAGCATGTTTGGAGGGTGCTGCAGCAAATTCTAAACACACTACCACAGGAGAAATCCCAGACGGTGGTCTTGAGAGTGTGATCTTATGGTGACATGGCTAAGAAAGCCCCCAGAAGAGGCCAGGGAGCGCAGACAGCAGTGGAAACTCAACACGCGACAGTTTACTGGCATGGGCCGTAGGGGAGCTGACCGGCTTGCTACACACTCCACAAATAAGATATAATCCTGCTCCCTGATTGGCCGACAGACACTGCAGCCAGAAGTCAACCCCCCCGCAGCCAGCAGGGGCAAAGCTCACATGGCCACTGGAAACCAATCAATCACACACCCAGCCAAACAGGCCAGGAGCTACTGCTTCTGTTGGTCAGCAGTCTTGTGTGTTCAGTGGCAGCCAGACTGAAGAGCTACGAGTCAGAACTCACCGCAGTCTAGCAGCGCTGCCTCCCTGTCCCGCTGCCTCCCTGTCCCGCTGCCTCCCTGTCCCGCAGCATGCTGGACTGGACTGTTCACTGTTCCATTACACCACCTCCACCAGCCTGGACTGTTCACTGTTCCATCACACCATCTCCACCAGCCTGGACTGTTCACTGTTCCGTTACACCACCTCCAGCAGCCTGGACGGTTCACTGTTCCATTACACCATCTCCACCAGCATGAACTGTTCACTGTTCCGTTACACCATCTCCACCAGCCTGGACTGTTCACTGTTCCATTACACCACCTCCACCAGCCTGGACTGTTCACTGTTCCATTACACCACCTCCTCCAGCCTGGACTGTTCCGTTACACCATCTCCACCAGCCGGGACTGTTCACTGTTCCATTACACCACCTCCACCAGTCAGGACTGTTCACTGTTCCATTACACCACCTCCACCAACCTGGACTGTTCACTGTTCCATTACACCACCTCCACCAGCCAGGACTGCTCACTGTTTCATTACACCACCTCCACCAGCCTGGACTGTTCACTGTTCCATTACACCACCTCCACCAGTCAGGACTGTTCACTGTTCCATTACACCACCTCCACCAACCTGGACTGTTCACTGTTCCATTACACCACCTTTCCAGCCTGGACTGTTCACTGTTCCATTACACCACCTCCACCAGCCTGAGCTGTTCACTGTTCCGTCACCCCACCTCCACCACCCTGGACGGCTGAGCTTATGGATGTCAAGTTCTGACCCTGCCATGTGTGACTCAGCAGAAATGCAGATTTATCAGATGCGGCTACGTTACCCCAGGCTTCAACGGTCCAGTTTTGATAAGCCTGTGTCCCATGCAGCCTCTGCTTTCAGTCTTCTGCTGTTGTAGTCCATCTGCCTCTAGGTTGGACAGATGCTTTTCTCCACCTCTAGGTTGGACAGCTCCTCTGTCAGCTCAAACCGGTCTGGCCGTTCCACCACCTCTGCTGCAGCAGTAGCATCTCTGTCCTTAATACTTAAGGGTTTTAATTAATGTTTGGTTTTCAGTTCTCTTTATTATAATACAAATAAATAACACGAGGCTGGATTTTCCTTCGGCGTTTTTTCAAATTCTACTTTTCTTTTGGGGGACTTTTGGGTGAAGTGGCGTGTTCTATCCCTGGAACCCACACTGATGAACTGGAGTGCTGCCACACCACTGGCTGATTAGATAACTGGATGACTGAGAGGTGTGCAGGTCCATCCTAATGAAGCGCAAATTAAAACAAGAAACGGAGACGCTGTTTATGATAGGGTGGAGAAGATCTCAGCCTTAAACTCCATTCATGGTGGAGGGATACATGCTGCAGGGCGCTGTGAGGTCAAATAGTCCCCCAAAGAAACTTAGTATTTCCAGGTTTTCCAGATTTTCATCATCAACATTCCATACACACTCAGAAGACACGTGTAGCTTCACTGGTGGTTCTAGATAGTCAATAAAGTGTCTATATGTGTGTTCTAGACAGGGAGAACCCTGGTTCCCATCAGCACCACTGTAGGAATATCTCTATAGTGAGGCCTAAAATTTCAGCATGTGTCTGAATTCTTCCAGCGAGGACGTCCTTCCAGAAGCTTCCTCTCCAGGAACGAGGCGGGCAGAAAGGACCAGGAGACGGGTCAGTAATGGATTTATTGATGAGACTGAACATAAACAAAGTACAGGACACAGTCTGAACAGCTGGGTGGAAGACACGTCCTGCAGGACAGTCAGCAATAACGACAACAGGAGCCAGCACAGAGAACAGAATCTGTAGAAGAGAGAGGGCGGGGAAAGACAGACCCTCCACACCTCCACCTACTGGTAAAGAACAGAAGAGCAGCGGACTGGGCACTCAAAGCTCTGACCGTAAAGCTGCCCAGACTACCGCCCCATACCTGGTACCCCACACAGTCTGAACCTTGTGTAACGTACACATGGGTAAAACACAATCATAACTCATTCATCATTCAGACGACAGAGAAGTCCTGCCCCCGAACCGAGCTCCTGAAGGACAGGTGGAACTGCATTTGAACAAATAAAGAGAAAATAAAGAAACCTGAGTTTTAGCCATATGCCAAATGCCCTGGTGGTACGTGTGGCCGGTCACAAGTTACAGACTCAGAATACGAATACGACCAGATTTATATTCATAAACATAAAAAACATTAAAGCTGAGGAGCGTTTCCTTCTCCTTCCTGTTCTGTGATTGGTTCAGTAATGAGCTGCAGGAGAAAAACATAAATACAGAAACAGACTTTCAAATGAACCTTAAATTACTCACTGCAGCCCCCTGCTGGACACCCCCCCTAACAGGCAGCTCAACACATAACCGGAAAAAACAAGACATCATTGTGTTCACGCTTCAGAGGAAAAATAAAATATCACAGAATTACACTTATATTTCATTCTCATATGCACCTTAACACCTTCCAAACATTTCCTCAGTCCAACATGACCGACATCTTCCAATCTGAGGAGGATTACATACAGCTGCCAGATGAGAACACCTCACCTCCTAAAGGACTACCCAGCATTTATCAACCGGGTCCCTATCCGCTGCATCGTAGCGTACGGCTGGTTACCGCACACAGTAATTCCCTGTGTTGGGTACAGCAGAAGCCACTGGGCAGCGTGTGTGCTGTATGGTTGATGTGCTTATCCTGGACAGTCACTGAACGCTCTTTCCTGGACTTAAAGTGAAGCTAAGCTAAAAGCTAGCATGGCTTCTATTGGAAACGAACATGAGTGACCCAAACTGAACTCCGGGACACACTACCGCAAATCTGCTGGCTGAGTTTTGTACTTCTAGACTAGTGTAATAATCACACGACAGCCCTGAATGAAATTTAAACAGCTCGCTAAATAATATTAAATATTAAAGTAGTAAAATTTGGGAAGGTAAAGCTGAATTCCAGCCACTCTGCTATGATCATACACAACATACAAGAAGTGTGCAGACGTGTAGCATTTCCTCCAGTCGGGGGCGCAACTGGGAAACAAAGAAGCGACAGGTACCTGACTGATAAACGCTGGGAGCCATCCTGTCAGTCATGAGTTACTGGCCTAATGCTGGGAATGTCTGACTCCGAACCCCGCCCCAGCCTACGGATCATGGTCTGAACAACACAGCCACTGGACAACGTTCATTCCAGTGTACAGCTGTTTCTGGAACACGTTCTGAAGCCACTTCAGGAACCAGTACTGGACTGACGGCCAGAATCACAGTCCGGTTTTCCTTCTGGTCACAAGGTTCCTACAAGCAGAGCTAACCAGCATCTGGGCGTGTCATGAATGAATGCACTTGAGTGGTGAAACAAACATGACATGCACGTCCACACCAACACACATCCACACACACCCACACACACACACACACAGATGGACACCGTTTGGCCTACATGTGTTTATGGTCTATTACACCACCTAGAATGCGGAAGGTCTATAAAGGATATTTGATCATATGATTGTTTTTTCATATTGTGCATTTGGTCTCTACAGCTGATCAATAACCCGCCCTACAGTACATATTAATGTGGACTTCTGGCAACACTTGAACTGGGTACACACCGCTGGCACAGCCATGCCATGGCAGGTCAGTCCGGGAATACTGGACTGTACACTAAACACGATGATCTACCACGACGTTCTAATACTCATGACTGCTTACAGCGGCGCGTGTTCATGGCATGGTTACGTCAGGGCTAAGTAGCCGAGTTCAAGCAGAGCGTTACCGTATATCAGCTTCTCATCGCGCCGGTTTACTATCTGTACAGTAATAAAGAGAAGGCATCTAGCAGTCTGCAGCGTATGGCTTCCAGATCCCTCGTTTAATTAAACGGCATGCTGTGCTGGGTATGCAGTGCAGGTTCTCTGATAACCCCATGTACACACAGAACGAGATAAACGGGGACCTGTGTGATTAATATCTACTAATGTAATCCTATAAACTTTAAACAGCCCAGAAACAGCAACACGCGCGTGTGTGAATCCCACAGGGTCGTACCTATGTGTGAGGAAGGCTAACCCATTCATGCCCCCCTGAATGCAGCAGTATGAATTTGTTCTGATTGGGGGTTAAGTGTTTGTATAATTCCACTGTTTTATTGATTGCATCACATTTTTTCCATTCTTTTAAGCACAATGCAAATTTGACCTTTGGTTCTCCTGTTAAACTCGTCCCTTTTTATTACTGGTTGGATCTAATATAGCATATCGCTGCTGTCTGAACAGAGATGCAATATTTTGGACATTTTTCAGATTTGTTTACCTTTACCTGTTGTTCTTTTAGAATGAACGGACCAAAAAATACCCAAATCAACTGGTAAAATATCCGGTTCCACTGAGTTTTTTTAGGAGAGGTTCTAATAGTGGAGCTATGAGGCCGTGATATATGATATTGTAGTGAAACGCATTTCTCTAATTGAAGTTTAATCAGTGCTTTTAGATACGCCCCCTGGATATATAACCCAATTAAAACACTGGCGGTGTTCTGGTTATGTCAGCTATATTAGACTAAACGTATAAAATAATTTTACACTAATCTTTTATAGTTATTACTCTCTGATCATCATTAGGGCTGCAAACAAAATTCTTTTTTTTTTTTTATGGTACTGACTGAAAATTCGGAATGTCATTATGTAACTAGCCCTATTAGGCTGGTCCTTCTAGACAGCTGATTGGCTGTTAATTAGTATGCATGCCATCAACATCAGTGTTTCTTGATTTCTAATCTGTTGATAACATGCCCACTCTAGGTTAAGCCACGCCCATCTTTTAGTACATCCCTGGGAACACAAGAGCGGTGCTATTTTTCTCTTTGGGAAAGTTTTTTAAAAATCACCTCCAAGCCTCCCAACGGTGATGCTAATGCTAATATATTAAAGCACATGTGTAGCATTCTTCTCATGTGGAATGCCAAACGAACTCATAATTTAAATTTTCTTTTTCCTCGCAGATATAACCTGGTTTATCTAATAAACATTTCTGAGGCTAATGTCTAAATAAAAGTTCAGGAATTTGGTTTATTGTAACTATTATTGCTCTCAGGTATTTATCTTCTTCTCACTTTTTGCTTACAGCTGCGCCACACAGGCCAGTGTACACCTACTACAGCCACCACGTTAATGGACAGCAGCGAGAAGGCAGGTGGAGTAATCTCTGGACTTTCTGCTATTGCACTGTTCTCCCAAAATAATCAACTCTATGACGAAGAAAAGCTGCAGAAAATCTATAGAATCTATAGAACTATAACAGAATCGCGATGTTTTAAGGAACACAGGCTGGAAGGTCAGGAAACCTCTTGGTAAATTCCTCAATAAAACAATTCAATTATTTCTATATCCACTATTCACTAAATTCACCTGTATTAACAGATATTTGGAGTGTAAATCACTAAGAACTGCTTTATTATTAGCATACGGCAAAACCTACATTCTAATATGCATAGTCAGAATCCACATTCCTCCAGGTTTACTGCAGTTTATTACCGAAGATATAATAATGTAGATATAATAATTACTAGTACTAATAACGATGTTTTCATCTGGGCTATTCTCGTCACTGAAGTCCTGCGCTAATCACACGGTGACACATTAATGAAGAATTCGGTCTTATTATAAGTATTCAATCAAAACCAATGTGATTCCTAACACACCGGTTTACCCTCTGTGGTGTGTGCAATCTGGCGTACTGAAACTGAAACTGCACTTTAGAACATATAGTTTACATATAGGATTGTTATTAAACAAGCATAAAGTCCAGAAATCGGCTGATTCTACCTAGAACCTTTAGGAACCCAATGCCGTACATTTCACATTTATAAGAAATGGATTCAGATGACAATCATGCTCAATAATTTGCACAACAAAGTGTTTATTATTAACTTTTCATCGCTGTCCAAAGAAAACGTGTCTACAAAATGGTAAACATTCTTCACTTTGGCGTAAGTCGGCATGAGGCGGCGTTAAAAGCACTTTAGGAGGATTTCAGTTTGCACAAAAGTTCAAATCACAAAATGATTGTTTTTCTTTGTACAGCGAGGATATTATTACTGTGATAATATGGTGATTATTAATTATGAGAGCAGCAGGTATACATTAATACAGTTCACACTTTAAAAATCACATCCTGCCAGGTACAATGATCTTATAACTCGTTAATAAATCTTCATATTGCATGTTGAGGTTACTGTAAATTTATTTTAGGATTATTTATTTTATATCCAGA